>JAUZNJ010109903.1:0-20210 GCA_034780135.1 Jordanella pulchra | reverse complement strand
CTGAGCAGAATAAGCACAGTCCAGAGATGGACCCCTTTACTGTCATCTTTTATGGTCATTCAATGATTTTACACATGATCTCCATCCCTTCCTCCAGATGAACTGACAGAGGTTCTGGTTAGTGAACTTATGTTAATCATGGACCTATATTAACCCCAGCGTCCGCTTCCTCTGACTGGGCTTGTGTTCCGGCCAGCAGCAGGGGAGCTGACGGTAAATGAGAGGCCAGCACCATGCCCCCGGGGAAGTATGGGACGCAGGAGGAGTGGGACAAGGAGGGGGACCGGCAGATCGACATGGATTTCCTGCTGCCTACTGGGATCTTCCTGAAATTCCCTGTCTCTCAGAACGACACCATCAGAAACATCAAGAAAGTAGGTCTCCCAATGCTGGAGCTCTTCTTTTCTTTTCAAACCAGTGATTTATTCTTACTGTAAAACATAGTTTCTGTTTAATTCTGTATCATAAGATGACCCTGTATTATCAGTAGGCTTTAACTGATTGACTGCAGACATGCTCTGTGGCTTGGATGACCACACAGCTGCAAACAGCTGTTTATTGTCACTCATAACATGTTTTAAAGTCATTTGCTGGCTTGCGATGTCCTTCAAACATTAAACTAATAAAAACGAGCCCCGGTTCCAACATTACTCACTGGTTTTCATTCGGTCATGAGAGAAGGGGGCTGCAGAAAAGCTTCCAGAGCAAACATGGCCGGCTCACAGATCTGCTGTGAAGTGTAACTGTGCCAACAGTTCTGCCACTTCATGCTGTTTGATTCAGCTGCGTTAAGTAATGATTCTCTTGGAAGCTCGGAAGATTATTAAATCCCTTCCTGGTCTGTGCAGTTTACCCAGAAGTACCAGTTCTGTTAGGCTTTTGAATAACTTAAGATGTGTTTCAGCAAATTTCTGCAACTTATTATTATTTTTTTTTTTTTTGATTTAGAGATCTAAGCTTTGTTTTTGTGGTGTTGTTGTGGCAGATGGTTTGGAAAAATGCCAGTCGCGAGGCCCTGTTCTGTGGACTGGGTGATCCCGACCTGTACGTCTTTACCTGCATCAACCAGACGGCAGAGCGGGAGGAGCTGGAGGAAGAGTCAAGGCGCATCAGTGACGTTCAGCCTTTCATGTGTGTTCTGAGGCTGGTGGCGAGGGAGGGGGACCGGAGCGAGAAGCTCACCAACGCCCAAATCAGTCTGCTCATTGGCAAAGGTAGGCTGCACCCAACTCTGATCCGCTGCTGTGGTTCTTCTGTGGGAAGGATTTCTCCTTGGAGTCAATACCTTTAATCAATATGGAGTTGTATTCTCTTTGCACTCGGAAATTGGATTGTCTGAGTCCCTGGTTGGAAATCCAACAAGAAAACCCTCTGATAGCAGAATGTTGCAGAACATCTAACATGGTTGCTATACATTTAAAAAGCTGAGATAAGTGATTTCTATTGAGTGATACAGACTTCAAATCGTATCACTATATTTTGTGGAATTTAATATGATAATAATAAAAGTGATGATAAAAGAAAATAGCTACACCTTCTTTAGACTATTTCAGGCACCTAAAGCAGCGTCTCATTAAAGCCTCACAAACATAAATACTGCTATTAAATCAGACCCATTTTTAAACGGGCATCTTCCAGACACCACATACATAAAGACATTTGATTAACCCATTCCACATAGTAACAGTTTTATTGCAATTTTTTAAAATTGATTTTAACTGATGCTGTTATGAAACCAGTGATACTGCCATCATTAATATGAAGTCATAGTCATGATAAATTAGAATGATTATAATAATAATATATTTTTATGGTAATGGTAATGAATAGGATAAACACCCACCGCTATTTATTAGCATTTCTAATTATCTGACTTAGGATTAAATCGTCAGCAAAGATTGTGCTCTACTTGTGACCATATTCCTTTTCTTGTTTGAATCTTGTTTTTTTTTTCTAGCCTTGGGTGTTGTGCACATTGTAACTTTTGGAAAAAAATTAGAATTATTAATTTCATTTGAACAAAGTCTTTTTCTCATTTCTTTGTTAAATATGGGAAATAAGAACCTCAAAAAGCTTTTGAGCAGACCTGCATGGATCATTTTAATCAGCGCTGCATGCAGGTCATGCTTAGCTGAATATACTTTCAATCTGTTTTTATACGTCTTGAGTAAAGATTTAAGTAAACTTAATAAGTGAAAGTTTGACTGCCTCCAGAGAAATCCAGAACCATGTTTTTCTGTTGCAAATATTCAGGTCTGCATGAGTTTGAAGCACAGAAGAACCATGAGGTGGATGAGTTTCGAACCAAGATGCGCACGTTTTGTGAAGAGAAGGCCCTGGAGCGGCAAAGTTTGCCCTGGCAGCGGTGGATGGAGTACAGCTTTCCGTGCGAGCTAGAGCCGTCTCCGGCGGCCAGTGGGAGCTCAAAGTCGAAGCACAGCAAGAAGCTCTTCATCAACATCAAGTTTGAGTCAAGCGATGTGAGTTGTTCTGCTGTTTTATTGGGTTATGAGTCAAACAGTTGACATGTTTTCTTTGCATAGTGCAGTTGCTTTGATTGGAAAAAAAACATTGGTCCCATCTTGTGTAGATTTATTGTGGAGGATGATTATAAGCATCAATAAGAAACTTTGGAAATCCCCCACCCACTGCATTAACCCAACCTTCAACACATCTTGCAAGAAACAAACTCCACTGTTGCTTTCCATAAAGGTGCCACCTAAATGTGTTATATTTTATACACGGCTCTTTCAGGAAAGCTTCATGCTGCAGCAGGACTCCCAGGACCTCCCCGTGGCTCTGATGAAAAGCGCTCTGAAAAAGAAGGCCACCGTTTTTCGTTCTGTACGACAGGAACCCGAGGACTACACCTTGCAGGTCAACGGGAGATGGGAGTTCATCTACGGGAGCCACCCGCTGTGCCAATTCAAGGTGGGAAACTGCATAAAAACACACCTAACCACTCTGAAAACCAAACACTAAATTAATTTATTAATCTACAGAAATATGTAGCGTGAGGTTATAGGACAAACTGAAATATGGAGGTGTAAATAATTCACTTAAGCTGCTTGGAAAACCCTTTACTGGAGATAGGAATAGTGTGGAGCCATTTTAGGTTGGGTTTAAAACCAAGGCTTTTGCAGAAGGACATACAAACTAAATGAAAGTACTATTTTCTTTTAAATTGTTATAGTCCCCAGTATGATTAAAAGTCTGAAAAGCTATGTCGGCTCTGGCCGTGAGAATGCATTCAGGTAGCAAACTGTATGCTAAAAAAAAAAAAAAAAAAAAAAAAGAGAAGAAAATTACTTTGATTTCACGAGCTCAAGTTTCAGTTTCTGTTTAAATAATATGGCGGACGTTTTGTAAATAGATGAACCAATCAGTCAGACACGTGTTCCTCGTGTTCTTATTGGTGGATATTTCGTATTCTATTTTCTGTTCATGAAATGTGTTCAATCTAAAAACACGCTATAGACAAGTGTTTTAATGAGGGAGTAATCTGGGAATTCATTCACTTTCAAAATTATTACCTCAATTAAAAAAAAGGTCTTTTTTTTCCTGATGATCGACCTTAGAGAACAAATCATATTTAGTAGGTGAGACCTGAAAGAAAACCTACAGTCAGCATTGATCAGATCAGAAAAAGGCCGACTGGTGCATTTTATTATAATACTATAATCAATCTCCAAACTATAGTCAGTTTTATTCCCCTGGATCAACCTTTATCCTATTGGATAGTTTCCCTGATCTAGTTCTGTACTTTTTAATTAAAAAAAACTCAAAATGTATTTTAAATTATTTTTCAATGCTTTAAGCCTAAGTGTTTGCTCAACTTGGAAGAACGTCTTTATTTTGTAAAAAAAACTATCTTATCTTTTATGGCCTATTTATAGATATTTTCACTATCATTTTCCATTAATCAGCTTTAACCAGTAAAAGATAAGGGATCCCATTAACACTGCAAAACTGCTAGATTTTTAACAGCTTGGCAGTCAGATAACTGAAGGATAAACTTCACTAACTTTGCTGCAGCTCCTCCCAAACCTACTGAACTTGTCTTTCAGAGAACTTTATAATTTCATGAGATATTATTTATTATCCAGAACGAACAGTAAAGAATCCACTCCTGACCTGCCAAGCACAGAAGAACATAGGTTTAAAGAATGAAGCAGAAACTGACCTGCAGCCCCTATATATAACATAACTACATCCTAAGGATTGTTTTTCCCCTATTTTCACTATTTATTATATCTTACACTTCTTAGGATTTTAGTAAAACTTCTTGGCCGTAAAGATCCCTTAAAAAATTGCTTCCCCTTTTCTGTTCTGTGCTTTGTAAATATAAATGCCCAATAACTGATTTCAGGTTCAATTTTTGGTCTGATTTTATGATTCAGATTTTAACTGATTCTGATCCTTTCCTGGTAAACTATGACACAAAAATGACCCGTAGGTTAAAGCAAGAAGATTTAATTCAAACAAAAAAAAAAGGGAGAAATGACAAGAGTTAGTCGTGTAGGTATGAGAAAGTTGTCGGTGCATTTCCAGCCTTCCTTCTTGTCAATGCTCACCTTGGCCAATGCACTTAACTCTAAGGTGCCCAGTGATCTGGGGATGTGAGGAGACATGGTGACAGAGCAGCTGTCTTCAGTGTAACAGAACAAAATCAGGTTGATCTGTTTAGCAAAGATGTGTTTCTCAATTTATTAAAATAAAAACAAGTACAAGTAAGTTGTTGATTGACACTGAAACTGGTGGGAAAATCTAGTTCTAAGAAGTTAATGAATTGGGGGACAAATTAAAATTTAAGTACTTGATCAACCAATGAACACGTTTGTTCCAACTTCTGGCTGAATCCTAGATTGTTTTTTGTTTTCTTTTTTTCTTTTAGTGTCTCCTTTTTAAATCACTCTAAAGAACCTTTTTTTGTGTCCAATATTCATTCAAACCCAATCTAACATTTCTGTAATTGTTCCTATGCTCTCAAGCCTTCTGGACCTGCTGCAGAGAGGCGCTTTGCACAGATGTCACAGTAATTTCTCCAACAGATGCACTGTCTCCCTCTCCATGGAGAAATCTCTTGCAGAGCTGCCAGTAACCTCCTATCATTTATGTCCTCCTTCTGCAGAGATTCAAATCAGATATATTCTTGTTTTTTGTAGATTTGAAGTTGTTACTTAAAAAAAAAAAAACAAAAAACATTCATACAATTATGGAAAAAATAGGAAAAATCCTCACAACCAAAGGTTTTATTTCAGATCTGCTGTCTGGGTTTCAGTAAATAAAACTTACTTTTTACTTTCATCTGGAAAAAGTAACTGAAAGTATTTTTTTTTTTTTGCACCCGACTTGTCTGTTATGTGTCAGCTTGGACCCGTGCAGGTGGTCGGACAAACAGCCGAGGTGTCTGTCACATCAGAAGCGGGTTGAGTGGAGGTTTTCGGTGGCAGGAGTCTCCCCTGTTGATTCTGAAACCCCAGCTACCTGCAGGAGTGACTCATATCTGTCCAGCAGCACTGCAGAGAGGAACTGCTTCCATCCAGACATAATGAGATTTTCACTGCATTAACTTGCAGCAAATGAACGGCCTTCAGGAGTTTAACCAGTGCTATCAGGACGCTGGGAAATATCTGTGGCTGAGCTGACTGGTGGCTTTACCAGTAAACAAAAAGGAAGAAAAAAAAAGAAACAGAAGTTAAAAAAAATAACAACCTCTTGTTGTCTTTTTTGTTTTTTTCTACAGTACATTTTCTCATGTGTACGGAATGGTCAAAACCCACAGCTCACCATGGTGCACCACTCCACCATCAGCAAATACCAGGAGGATCAAGGCAGGGTGAGCAGCCAGATGTACAAGACCCGCTCCCTGTCCAGACCTCCTCCTCTGCCCCTGAAGAAGGTGAGAAGTTGTCTGCCATTGAACTGGCAATGCTTTCTGTTTCCCATCAGTTAATGCTAAACCTGCTGGTGGACTTTAGCACGATTAAAGCTACTGTGTAAAACAACGATAGTCAACTTCTCCAGGGCTCCTGCAAAAAGATCTGAACTTTTTCAGCTTTTTTTCTGTCATACACCCTCCGACCCAAAAACAAAATACAAACAAAAAAAGAAAATATATTCTGGTTCATTGAAACTGCAAATTATTCAACAGATAAAGAAAATTCTTCACTGGAATGATACCGGTAATTAAAAATATATTAATATTACTTGAAAGTTTGAAATTTCAAGTTTGAAGTCGGAGGTTTTGCGCCAACCTAATCTTAAAATCCAATATGGCTACCTTTCACTTTATTCTCAGCAATGGCTACAAAAACATTCTGACTGCATAGTGAATGCTGCCAAGCGTTGCAAGTAAAACAAGCGTTGAACTCCCATTAACAAGTCTTTGCTCACAGACAGCATCGACAATGCGATGCGGCTGCTGTCTGTAGCTCACATAGTGTCCTCCTTCCACCCTTCATACACGTTAGCAGGACTTGAGCTACAAAGCAACAGTCAAAGTCTTTAGTTTTAAACTCAAGTCTTCGTCTCTGGTTCACATTCAAAGTGTAAATAATTCAAGCATCATTGGAGACATCTCCTAGGGACGGTCGCAAAATATTCCAGTGATGTTATTTTTGTCTACGTTTGAAAAAGTAAGCTGTGCATTGTTATTTCTTGAAGATGTTGCCAAACAGGAAACTGCACTAAGAGCTTCAGGACTTACACTATACTGAAAGCAGTGAATGCAAATTTATTTTCAGTTAAGAGAAAAACTTTTTTTTTCTCTTTTTGTGTGACTCTTTCTTTCTCCTGCAGCAGAACACCTCCTCCCTCTGGTCCATAAACGAGCCCTTCTACATCCACCTTCTGCAAGGTAGCAGAGTCAACGCAGACGAGGGAATGAAGGTTGGTGTGGTTTCGCGTAGGTTTTCTCTCACTTTGCTGCTCAATGAAATGTGGCGTTCGCTTGTTTACCAATATCTCAATTTCAGTTGTAGGAGCAGTCAAGTTGACATGTAAATGACAAGGGGGGGGGGGGGTCACATGTCCAAACCACACGTTTCCCATAATTCATCAAGTCGGTTGGTTAAAACTTCAAAACAGGAAGTGGGGAGGGCCTATCTGGCTTTTTATGTCTCACTCTGAGGCCTAGATTCTAAGAAAAAAGGCGGGCTTCGTGCTCTTTCCCCTTCTCTTGCTCTCAGATGCACTTCTTTTTTTGGTTGTTTGTTGCATGCGTTTTGTTACCCTCTACATTTCAGTCCCTGACCTGATCTGTATGTTTGCAGGCTGCAAATATATTTACAAGAGTGTGAGTTTCATGACTCATGCCTAAGTTACTATGTCACCAGACTGGGTCCATTTTGTAACTAATACACAGAGCTACTTAAGTTTTTTTCATTTTTATTTTTTTTAGAATCTCGTGTAGCTTTTTGAATCTCATTGTTTAATGTTTGCTGTTTAATTGTGATTCGTTACACTTTGGCCTTGCTTCCTTGACTCACTTTGAGAGTCACGGTAACCTGTTTACATTAAAGCTGTCGACCCCTTGACTCATAACTGGATTGACACCGGAAACTCTGAATCATCTATCTCCAATTCTGTGAATCTCAAAGAAAAAAAAAATCACCCTCACGCAAACTACTAAACACTTGAGCTTCCAAACTACCAGTAGATGCCTCAATCCAATCCCCCCATCATGTGTAAATGTGTGTGTTTTGCTCCAACACAGCTGGTGGTGCAGGCCGGTCTCTTCCACGGCAGTGAGCTCCTCTGTAAGATGATGACGAGCACGGAGGTCACGGTGTGCTCCGAGCCGCTGTGGGACCAGAGGCTGGAGTTTGACATAAATGTATCCGACCTGCCCCGCATGAGCCGCCTGTGTTTTGCGCTCTACGCTGTCATCGAGAAGGCGAAAAAACCCCGGGGCACCAAAAAAAAGAACAAGAAAGCGGTAAGTGGGGGACGTAGGACAGGTGGGTTTAGCAGGCAGAGGCTTAGCAGGTACCAAGAGCTGTGTATCCTGTGCTGGGTTTGGCGTAGTGTTGGGGTGTGCTCTGTGGGTGTGTTTTCCTGCTGCATCTGGTTGTGCAAGTGTGTTCAGTGGCAAGGCTGCGGTTAGCAATTCATCCTTTTTGGCTCTTTTATCTGCACATTAGTTCAAGGAAGGAAGGGATTCTAAATACATCCTCGCAGATTACACACATACAGAGACAATTGCAAACAATTTGGTTATGTTTGTTGGTTTTTTAACCATTTGAATCAATGAGGATTTTTTTTCATTAGTATTTGCATCCAGAGCTGCATAGTCAGTCACTGTAAACAGTGTTGCACAGAATGTCATTTAGGAGTCTAAGATGAACTATTGTCTTTTAAAAACAGTCTTCCTCCTGAGTGCAGCTCCTCCAGAGTTTCCAAGAGCCTCTCAGTTTCCTTTCACATATCCTTTTTTGTTTTACTTCACAATTCCTCTCTGTCTATCACTTAAAGTTTTCAGTGAACTACACTGAGGTTTGTGGTTGAAACGACAAACGATCAAAAAGGGTTGAGAGTTTTAGCGATGCACTGTTAAATAAATGAATGAATGGGCAAGCAAACTGCTAGACAAGTTAATTTGACTTATAATTGCTTTCTAAATGCATTTGCAACTTAACGCTCACCATGTTCAGCAACTTGAGGTGCAGTGCCTTAACAAGGGGAACAACATGTCTGGGGAGGTTTGAATTGACTTTTCAATTAATAAAATACTGTTTGAGAAAGTCTAATGTAGAAAAAAAGTTTAATTTAACTTGAATAATTTATTTTTAAAGCCAAAATTCTGCACAGAAAGAGATGAGAGATTAAAAACTACCAAATGGATATAAAGAAGGATACAAAAGTAAGAGCTGTTCATGGCTTTGCCGAATATGGTCATACCAGAGTGGAACAGAGGATTTAATTTACAATAAAATGAACTTAAATTCCTATGATTCAAACTATTTTTTTGTTATAAAATATATTCTCAAATAATTATTCAAGTCAAGGTTAAAAAAAGACTAGAATTTATTTCTAAATACAAGTACAACAAGAATTATTATATATTATTGTAAGACATACGGCTGGTATTTAATTCAAATGAAAAATGTATTTATTTAAATATACTTTATTTATATCAAAGGAAAATTAAATATTAAAATTGATAATATTAATATTTATTAACTTTCTGATAAAATCAGTCACAAGAATTGCAGCTTACAGCTTTGTTACATTTCATTTTTATTAAATGTTGTCAACCAAGATTTGAAACATATTCAACAGAATATTATGAATGAAATAATTTCCAGGTTTTTGATTGAAAAACTAATTTAAAGACGAGTAATTAAAGAAAACAGTTGAAGTGGCACTTTGAAATAGTTTTTGTATTTAGTTCATTTGAATGGAAAAGAAACAAAATAAAAGCAGTCATTAAGGTTGTTTTTATCAGATTGAAAATATTGGCTCCATTGCATCGAAATTTATCTATTCTTTTTAGAATTAAAACGGGACATGATTCCCTTGTCTCTAAATAAAACTCAAAACATTTAGTGTGAATAAGATATGACTCAGAAACTGTGGACAATTTTAAACCTTCTCACAGAAACAGTGTCTCCGTGAGGTGCTGGCTCTCTGTGTGTAGGATGTTGTCTCCTTTGTGGAAGGACACATGGAGGTGTTAAATGGAAGAGGAGCACGCTTCCTGGAATTAAAGCTGTAATAAAAAAAGATTTTTGCTTTCAAAAACTTAGACCAAACGGACGACCTGTACCCTAACTTCACCTTCTTGTTATTACACAAAGCGGTCGCCTCTCATTACCTATTTATCTCAGAAAGTGAAAGGCGTTTTCCTCTGTCCATTTATTAAGGTGATAATTTCTGCCCCTGTCCTGTGAAACCAGCTTGAAAGATAAAAAAGTTTTTGTGGTGGTAGCATATTTTGTTATGACATCGCTGCAGCAGCTGTGGGCAGCATGTTTGGGTGCACCTCCCTGACATGTTACCCAGGTGTGGTTCTAAGCCATCAAGGCCACTTCCTCTTTCTGAGTTACTTCTCTCTTCTGATGTCCGGAAGAGAAGTCCTGCAGCCAGACAGCAGAGCGGCAGACGGAAGCTGGGCTATTTTAGCTTGTTTTTTTTTGGGCCTCTGTTTTCGTCTGCCTGCATCTCAACTCAGATATTTTTTTGTTGTTGCTTAGAAAATGACAAAGTAAGAAAAGTTTTTATTCTACTGCCTGCCAGGAACTTTGTTCTTTTTGTGCAACATGACAGAAATGTTAACCAGAGTGTTTGTTGGTTTTTTTTGGGGGGGGGACCTGAAAAACGTTTTGTTCATATTGTATAACTAGCATGAGCTGAACATGTTTCAGCTGTTTAAAAAACATAAAGCCCGTTCTTCGTGAAGGCAACTTATGAATGAATCAACACGTTGCTGAGAAAAAGTATTCAACCCCTTATGGCTTTCTCATTTTTATCAGTTCATTGAATACGTTTTAATATCAAGCTAATGTGAACTAATATGAAGCCGGTGTTTACATTAGGATACGTTTTTTTAATGGTAAAAAAAATGAAGCATCTTGACTCCATGTGAAAATGTAATTGCCTCCTAAATCTGTCAGCTATCGTTGTCTTTAACAAGATGCATGAAGTCTTTAGCATCACTAAAGAGGATTTTGGTTTTGCTTTTTTAATTCTGCCATATTTATCTGTCCTTGTTCTGCATGTCAACCAGATAAGTTCAGACTTTGTTTAGGCCACTAATTTAATTAGTGTAATTAGTTTTTTATTGCTATTCAAAGGTGGTATTGCTAAATGAGCCAGGTGTGTTTTAGCATAATTCTGTTATCATATAAACAGAGATTCTCCATCAGGAGACCAGAATTCATGATGAATTTGATTACCGTCATCCTACATCAAACCCCCACAAAATGTAGCTCTCTCCTCATCTGAGATAATCAAGATATTTTTTAAAACACCCATTTTTTTCTCTTTTAAATTCTCAGATGGAGGGCATTTTTACACAGATCTAAACTGAGGCAAGTGATGTTGCTCTGGGATCTTTTGTGACCTCCTGGATGAGTCCTTCAGGTTCACTATGAGTAATATTAGTCAACCTGCCATCCTGGGAATGCTAACTATTAATCCTTGTTTACTAACTTTGTAAATATTGTCTCTGATTGTGGTTATCTGGAGTCTGAAACACATGGAAAGGACTGAGTGACCTTTATGTCATTGATTAATCAATTAAACTTTATTCTAGACATAAAAATGGTCCATAGTAAAATAAAAGAAAAGCATAAAAGGAAACATAAAAATAAAAGAAAAAACAGCTTCTAAAAGCCCCAACAAATGATAATATGCACTGAGTCATACATACATTATGATGTCCGATAAAAATGACTGTACGCAGTGCAGGGTTCACTAAAATGACAACAATGCTATTGCATGACACAGATGATCTATACATACACCTGTGCACAGGAGTCCTGAGCACAGCAGGACATGTGGGTACAACAGCACTTGCAAACAGGTGGCTAGCACTACTCCGTCTAGGTAGTTCTGAGTAGTAGCCTCATAGCATCGCTGTATGCTGCATGACGTTTCTGCGTGACGTTTCTACGTGATATTTTCTGAGGTTTCTTTTACTATGCAAAAACAAAAGGTTCTCACTTAGATTTGAAATCCATTGCAAAAAGTAATTTAAGCAAGTATGAGTGTTGTAGGTCTAATACTGCTTTGATTCAGGACTTAGTTTGGTCTAACTGTGCTTTTCCAGGACTGTCCCATTGCCTGGGTGAACACCATGGTGTTTGACTACAAGGACCAGCTGAAGACCGGGGAGTTCCTCTTATCCATGTGGCCATCTGTACCTGGTACTTCCTGCCTAATCTTGCATTTCCGTCTCACTAAAACCGGCTTGACGTGTTCACAGCGTCTTTTGCAAACACATGGGAGCAAATGATGCCATCAGAAATCCCCAGCGTGGCGAGTAGTGCAAACTGAACCAAATATTCACACACCCTCTGTGGTTGGATGCAGCTGTTGATTGTTTGGCTCAGAAGCATATCTGTAAAGTACAGCTGCTGAATGTGTATTCAACTGTTTTCATGTTTAAGTTAAAAGAGCAATATGTGTAACAGACGTTGATTGAGAGCTCAGAAATATTTATTTGATATTTTCTTTCACCACAGATGATAAAAGTGACCTGTTGAACCCAATGGGGACAGTTGAGAAGAACCCTAACGTGGACAGCGCTGCTGGGCTCCTCATCCGCTTCCCGAACATCCGGCCTCACCCTCTCTATTACCCTCCACTTGACAAGGTATCTGATCCTGAATCTATATGAGAATTATTGTTATTATTATTATTATTATTATTATGGCTCACAATTTATTTTTGTGTAGCTTTTCTGACCTTTGAAGGTCACCAAACTTCTGCTTTCCCAGGAAGGCAAACCTATTCTTCCTGACCTGTGAAGCAAATGTTTCTGTCCAAGAAAAACAGGAAATAATAAATAATTGATCAAAGTGTTTTGATCCATGGAAGATCTCTTGAATCTGAATAAATAATTTTTAAGAAACTCTTGTTTCTTTTTAAATAAACGCACTTAAACTAAAAGTTTCAATATTTTTCTGATAGAAATTAAACTATTAAAATATTTTGAGAAAAAAAGGCTTCTTACCTCTGTTTATACCTGTAAAAAAATATGCAATAAAGTACAGTTATTGAAACCTTTTTTTTTTTTGTCCTGTATTTCTTTTTGTCAGATAATCAATCCAGAAAGAAACGGTGAAACAATTTTTCCTTCTAAAGACGAGGTAAGACAATAAAATCAGAAAGTATTTCTAAAACTCAAACACAGTGTTTCTTGCTGAACACAGATTTTCACATATCTAATTTTTTTTTTTTGGTCTTTTTTTTAGTACTTAAGACTAAAAGAAATCATGGACAACAAAAATTACACTGAGTTTTTTGAGGATGAGAAAGAGCTCCTGTGGAAGCTCCGCGCAGAGGTCCGCGACTATTTCCCCGAGTGTCTGTCCAAGCTGCTCCTCATCACAAAGTGGAACAAACGGGAGGATGTAGTTCAGGTATATACTCTACCTGTTTTGCTTTTGAAGAGTGGTCAAGAAAAGTTGCACACTTTTTTCTCTTTTTTCTCATTACCCCCCTAGTAGTGACTGCTCCACAGCCTGCACTCATTTCAATATAATGTTCTTTTCTCTTTTTGGCTTTGAAGGCTTCTAAGAAAACTTGCCCTTTTTAACACATATATCTTCTATTTTAATACATATATCTTTTTTTGTTTGTTTTTAAGCTTGAAACACATAAATGTAAGATTTGCAGTTTTTTTTTTTTTACAATTTTATCATCCTAGATGTTTTATTTGGGACTTCTGATGCCTGCTTATATATTTATTTACACATAGATCAAGTTCAACCAAAAATCCGACAATGAGGCTAATTTCAGAATGGGCCAATTTTACCTTGATCAGCTCTGATCGGTTGAAAACTAAAAAATCAGACTTTTTTGGCTGCTTATTAAATGAATCAAAACTGAGAAATTCTGTGAATATTACTCAATAAAACATACAATAATTGCACCTATTTGGATTAAGTGTTTCTTAAATTTTATGAGTTTATGGAGGGTCTGATCAGAATATGCAATGCATTATAATATGTCAATGCAAATGATTTAGTAATAAACAGATTTTCTTTAAAAATTCCAAAATGCAGCATCTATCAAGGAACCTGTGGCACATTTTACTCGTCTTTTACCGCCAAAGAAGGCCAATCAGATCTCATAGAAAACCAGAAACTGTTATTTGCCAGAAAGTGGTTTGGTGTCTGATTAAGTTTCCAAAATCCTAGTACTGGTTAATTAATTAATTCAGAATAAGGATCAGAATATCTATCCTGCAGAGTTTCATCGATTAAACAACATTTAGATTTTGGTTGTTTTTTTTTTGTTTTTTTAGCAAATCCAGTTTTGAGAGAGTTTTTTTTGTTTCTGCTTAAGAATCTCTTCAAGTGTCTGAAAGTTTTTGTCCTAATTTCAAACTTTTTTTTTTTAAAAGTAATAACATCTATGAGTGGAGAGAACGTAGTTCTAATTGAGATTAAAAATGTTGGTATTGTGTTTTACTAGATGGTGGGTTTACTGAAAAGCTGGCCTGAACTTCCTGCCATTCATGCCTTGGAGCTTTTGGACTACAGCTTTCCGGACCCAGCAGTGCGGTCCTTCACCATCAGATGCCTCAAGAAGCTCAGGTACATACAGAGCTTGTCTTCCGGGGGAAGAAAAATGCCTTTAAATGTTCATATTTTTGAATATCGGCACAAGTCAAAAGTCTAACTTCTTCCACAGTGATGAGGAGCTGTTGCAATATTTGATCCAGCTGGTCCAGGTGCTGAAGTATGAGTCCTACCTGGACTGTGATCTCGCCACCTTCCTGCTGGAGAGGGCACTGTCCAACAGGAGGATAGGACACTTTCTGTTTTGGCATCTTAAGTGAGAAACAGTCTGAACTAATGGCAGCATTTTAAAATCAACTTCATGTCCTCAACCTTGTTTTTTTTTTTTTTCCTGACATTTTTGGATTTATTGTAGATCGGAGATCCACGTGGCATCGGTGAGTTTGCGTTTTGGTCTGATTCTGGAAGCATACTGCAGGGGAAACATCCACCACATCAAGCTTTTATCTAAACAGGTAACAACTTTGTTGATATTTCAGAGTTCTGCTTCCGTAATAAATGCGTTTGCTGATCTAAAGCTCGACTTGTGCCGTACAGAACGAGGCTCTTGGTAAAATGAAGGCCCTGAGCGACATCGTCAAGACAGGCTCCCAGAAAATGACCGTGGACGACCTGAAGCTGTGCATCAGACAGGAGTCATACATGGAGGCGCTGTCAGACCTGCTGTCGCCGCTCAACCCCAGCGTCATCCTGTTTGAGATCTGGTTAGCATTATATGCAGAGGCACAGTAGTTTTTGTCCACTGACTTTATTTTGTGCCTTTTTTTTTTTTAAAAGAAACAAACCTAAAACATAGCATTAATATACAGCCAACAGTGCTTCCCTTTTTGTTAACTTTTTCTAAAATCCTAGGTTTTTAGTTTTTCATTTCTTATTTTTATAGCTTTTACAGAATTCACTTCAATATATAACTAGAAATATTCATTACATATTGAAAAAAAATCCTTTTAACTTTATAATGAAAAAAGAATGAAGAATAATCATAATTTCATATTCAATGAGAGGTGGCCTGTTTAATATGAGTTCAATGTTTTTACAGCGCTGATAAGTGCAGATTTATGGACTCGAAGATGAAGCCGCTTTGGCTGATGTACAAGAACCCACTGGAACAAGGAGACATGGTGGGCATCATCTTCAAAAGTGGAGACGGTGAGATAAAAGACAGTCCTACATAAAAACCTCAAACCTTGTTGCAATAGAAAGAAAAATGGAATTTAGGTGAAGCAGAAGGTGCAAAATAAAAGTATATTAGGTCCAACCTTTGAATGTGTTTAGTTCTGGATTTGATTACACAGGTTATAACCTGGAAAATAAAGCAAACAAAAAAAAATGATATTACCTCAGTTTACTTGCTTCTACATTTTTCAATAATATAACCAAAAGTGTAGTAACATTTTTATATTAACCTATTGTGGCAGATCAGCAGCAAGGGGTTGCACACTGGAAGGAAAATGCTTCTTATTTTTAAGAATTTTAACCAATAAAAATCTGAACAGTGTGACATTCATTCGGGTTTGGACGCCCCCTTATGATGGCATTCAAAAGTCAATATATTATCTAAAATAGAAGAGGTACGACTCATCTGACAACCAGCTAAGACGCGGTCACCCACCTTAAACTCAGATGCTGGTAAATGAGAAGAATAATCTAAAAGGCAAGTCAAGAGGCCCAGGGTAACGTAGGAGGAGTTGCAGACTTTTAACAGGTTTTGTTGACCTTCAGAAGCTGAATATAAATGCACAGCTCTATCCATACATAGATCAGATATAGGCTGACTATTCTAATGTGTGACCTCAGCTCCTCCACTTTGTCCCTTTCTTTTTAAATATGGCGAAAATTTGGAACAGAAAATGCGTAAACACTTTTTTAAATTTTTTTCAGATCTCCGGCAGGACATGTTAACCCTGCAGATGATCCGGCTCATGGAGAATCTGTGGAAGAAAGAGGGTCTGGATCTCAGGTGGGATCTGCTTCTCATGCTGTTTTTGTTGATTTACCAACAAAAGGGCTTAAACCAAATCCAGCTGATTCAAACATGCGCTCTCAGGATGATCCCATACAGCTGCTTGTCCACCGGAAACAAAACAGGACTCATCGAGATAGTTAAGAACTCCGACACGATTGCCAACATCCAGAGGAACAGCAGCAACAGCGCAGCTACTGCTGCCTTTAACAAGGATGCTTTGCTGACTTGGCTTAAATCTAAAAATCCAGGGTGAGTCGTTTCAACTTTATCCCAATAATAAAAATTTAAAAACACGAAGAAACAGTATTAATCCATCAGGAAGTCATGATTTCCATTTATTCCAAACACCTCTCTGCTGTTGCATAACGTCTACCTTAAAGTATTAATTGAAGTGTCTCAGAAACCACTCAGGATCAGTGGGGTTGTTTTTTCTTCTACCAAAAAGTGGCTCCAGTCCAGCAAAAGTTCCCAGGAGAACCCAATCCTGACTTTCCCGCTTGAAAATTTGAAAGGAGCTCATGCCATCTTTTTCATGAGCTGTAGTGTGTTCAGCTCCTCCTAACAAAACTATTCAAAAGTTGCAGATGCAGTATTATTTATTACTCTATGTGTTCATAATTTAAGACTAAAAGAGTGATGAAAAAATACATGTTTTCCATCTTTAAAATTAATTAAAAAGAATGTAATTTCAGCACAAAGTATTACTAATATGATTTACTGTGACTAGGTTTACTGCTGAGTGAAATGTGCCAGAAATGTTATCATCACCGAATATGTTTGACACTTGCCTTGTTACTCTAATGCACTTTATTTTCCTCGTGATCGATCTGTGTTTTAATTACTTTAATTTGCTGCAGCACTGGAACACTAGAACATCTCAAATTTAAGAAGAATTCAATGCATCAAAACTAAAATAGTTAAAAAAAAAAACAGAAAAAAATCTTTAAAAGTCCTAAAATTAAGATAAAACCTCCAAAAGGATTACAAACAATCAGATCTTTAAGCATGCGAGCATAGAAATCAATGTTGTTACATCAGAGAGTTTCCTTGTTACCCGTAATGTACATTTTTAGCTTTAATGGATTATTTTTTGCTCTTATTGTTGGCAATTTGAAACGGTTGCTCTGAATTTGAATGGCTTCCCCTTCTGAAAATGGCTCCTAAAGGCTGGATTCTCCTCAGTGAAACTGCTTGGGGCACACAGGGACAGCTGATGCAGATTCTGTGGGTTATTGGTTAGGGTTAAAAAAAAAGGGAACCAATTTAAGCAGATTTGCAAATATACATATATCTATATCTATCTATCTATATATAAATGTTAGGAAGCAAAGACATAATAATAGCTGTGAGTTATGTGTTGTATGGAGATGTTTCTGATTAAAGTCCTGATAGGGGACATCTACTCCTCTGGGATTCCCAGGATTCAATCTGATGCTTTTAGTCATATTTACATTTTGATAAATGTTTCACTGTATTGATTCTATAGTATTTACAAACATTATTGGTTTGGATTAAAGTTGGAAAATTATCACCCTACTTCTCATCGCAACCTACATTTTAAAAGTTACATGCTCACACATAGCAGCTTTAGCACAAATAGGTCCCAGTTAACAACCATTCTAAGTTTTTAGCCCTAACAAAAGTTCATATTTTTGACTGATTTTTCCATCTGTAGTTTTTATCTTTCATGAAATAATATATCGAACCACTAGTTGGCAGCAGAGGTAATCTAGGCTTCTATATCTAACCTCTTAGTTGTTGTTTTGTTTTGTGTTTGTGTTGTTTTGTGCATTAATATAAGTTATTACAACCTCTAAATATTCTACGCTTTATTAATTATTTTTTGAAATTTGCTGGGGAAAATAGGGAAGGTTATTGTGACAGAAATGTTAAAAAATGAAAAGGATGTATATAAATATACATCAAAAATGTATATATGCTTTGTAGTTCCGTTGAAGTGAAATGATTTAAAAAAAAAGACTAATGAGAAAGAAAACTACAAAGAAAAAAAAAAAAATAATATCGTTGCACTTTTTATGACAGGGTTAGGGCTAGGGTTATATTTTTTCCAAAGTTTCTTGGTTCATTGGAGCTTTTTTTGAGGAACCCCCGAGGGTCTATGGTGACCACAAGCCTGTCAGGATCACCTTTTCCTGAGGCTTGAGCTTTTTATGAACCAAAGCAGATAATAAACAAACTTCATAACCAAACTCAGTATATTTTAATGTCAATTTACAGTTAATACAACCCAGTTTTGTTCATGTTATCATTCAGAACTTGTAGGGTATAAAAACCAAGTGTACTTCCTCTTAAAGTGAAATTAGTTCAGTCATTTACTTATTCTGCTTTGATGGCCTTCTCTTTTTTTTTCTCTGTGGCATAAATTGGTGTCCAATTGCGGTCTTTACTGGCCTTGAGTTTTGCATGTTTTAAATGTGTTCCTGCCTCAGCAAAGCTGATTCAAATGGATGAAAAAATTACATATTTGGTATTTCACCAAGTTCTGCAGAGGTTGGTCAGTGACCCGATTTTTCAAAACAGCATGAAAGACTCTGAAACATGCAGGATGAAGGCCTCAATACCTGATATCACCCCTTCTGTTATCCTCACTGCACAGCTCTTGCTATGGCACTGTCTCTTGTTTTGATCAGTATGATTATATCACCACGGCCACAAAGAACGCCGGCCGTCAGCTTGTCGTTACACAACCATAACCACCCCTCTGACAGTTAGACGGCAAACCAAAGCAGACAAAGTTCTCAGAGCTGCTCTGTCGGGAAACCTTTCAGTTCTTATATCCCTTAGGGAGCTTTCCAGCTTTACTTGTACTTTCCACTTTCAGTTCTGCTTTCTAGCGCTTAAAGTCAATCAATGAAATTCCTTTGCGTGACTTCAATATTTAAATTCATGTCGTTGACCTCTGAGTAGCTGCTGCGGTTAGTGCTGAAAGATGCAGTGTGTGGATTTGTGCTGATCCTGTGTGGTCTGTGCTGCTGATTTCCTGAGCTGGATTTTTAATACTGCGGCAGGATGGGACAAAGTGTGCAGGCAACTCCTAGAACAATAAACGAGAGTAGATTCTTATATGGTGCCAGACCGTCTGAAGGTTTCATATTCTCTAAAAGCTCCTTGAGGAAAGAAGACTGTTGGAGGAAAAAGAAAAAAGCCTTTGTACTTGGCAGCAGAGGCACAGCTGACTGCTTGACAAAACAGAAAGGTAATTTGCTTGAAATGCTGCAGAGCCTAAAGCAGCACAGGAAAAATTAGTAAAAGCTTAACACAGTGGACCCTGTGCATGTCTAGACTGAAAGGATGTGACGGTCAATCATTAATCTGTCACAAGATGAATATTAAAATTTCCGACAAAAGTTACAGCAGGAAAAAAAAAACAAAAGCCTCAGAGCGTGTGTTTTAGAAATGATGATGATAAGGGAAAGTGGAAATGTACTGTAAGAATGAAAACCACTCATGGTTTGCTTCCTTGTTTTTCTGACTTTATGTTCCACCAGGGACAAACTTGATCAAGCAATAGAGGAGTTCACCCTCTCCTGTGCTGGCTACTGTGTAGCTACTTACGTGCTGGGGATTGGAGACCGCCACAATGACAACATCATGATCCGGGAAACTGGACAGGTTCAGTACAAAATATACACATGCATTAATATCATTTTTCTGTGCCTATTCTCCGAGAACAGACATAGTTGTTGTTTTACTGGTAATGGAATAAAAAGAAAAAAATGTTTTTTTGTAATTCTCCCAGTGTGAAACATTGCACAGTAGTAACCATACTCACTTTAAATTCCCAACAATTACACAAAACCTGGAATGAGAAAAAAAGTTCTGCTCCACAAGGAATCAAGGACTCCCAAACCAGGACTGCAAGAACAGAATGACTGATTTTTCTGTTTCCTGGGAGTTTATACAGTGGGGAAAATAAGTATTTAGTCAGTCACCAATTGTGCAAGTTCTCCCACTTAAAAAGATGAGAGAGG
>JAUZNJ010109892.1:0-20210 GCA_034780135.1 Jordanella pulchra | reverse complement strand
CCAGAGAGCACTGTGATAGCCTTGTAGCACAGGAGGCTAGAGGTACCATCAAATCTCAAACACTCGGCTCCGACTACTGATTGCAGATACTCTGGAGGTGATGAGCGCTGATGGAAAACACCTGACTACCAGAAGCCACACCGCACACCCGTTTGCCCCTGTCACCATCTGGTGGAGAAAACGAAAAGGGAAAACCAAAACAAAAACAAACTGACAGGCCCAGATCATGTCATCTATAGGATTTAAAGCTAATATCCCTGATTGCATTTGCTAACTGAAAACCCGTTTTTGTTTGTGTGTATAAAACAAGGGGAGTTTTATCCAATTGGGGATAGCTGTGGGTTTCTTAAAGTAACACTAAAACTGGAGCAACATTAGTACTGGGCAGAAAAGATACCATTACACAGAGACCCTTAGGAGAAGCTACTTGAAACATTGGACCTATATACTTAGAGAAAAATAGCGACTTGTAATAATAACCAGATGTTAAACGGTAGCAGAAAACAAGATTGAAGCAAAATACTTACAATTTGATAACAGTAACTAGAACACTATAGGACTAGCGCTAGCATTGGCTTTTGGAGGCGTTAAGTGTGGAACTGTATTGATACACACAGACCAGAAGATGATGTTTGACTACCAGCTTATTATTTGTTTAGACAAGGGGAAAAAAACACAACAACATCAAATACTTGACATACACTTACACAAAATTCAGCATAGAACAGTTTCCCTGTTGTTTAGGGTTTAGTTTCCAAAACCATCTAAGAATATTAATTCTAATTTTAGATTTTAAGAGAATACTTTTTTTCAATCTAGGTTTTTATTCAATTCAAGTTCAAGATAACATTGTTGATCTGAGTAGAGGACCGTCGACTCTGCACTCATGAAGCGGCCCCCACAGGGCACCATGAGCAAAAAGGTCGAATGCCCTCTTCAGGTCCACAAAACACATGTGGACTTGTTAGGAAAACTCCCAATTATCCTGCAGAGAGTGTAGAATTGTTCCACGGCCAGGACTAAAAACCCACTACTCCTCCTGAAGCAGAGGTCCAACAACCAGCCAGTTTCTACTCTCCAGCACACTATTTTACACCTTCTCGGGAAGGCTGAGAATTCTTCTAGTCTTCTTTCTAATGCAGGGGAACCACCACCCTGCTCTGCCAATTCAGTGGCACTGTCCCCAACCTCAACACAATGTTATAAAGGCGTGTCAGTCATGACAGCCCAACAACACCCAGGCTGTAGTCACTGAGGTCTCTGCAGTGGCAAGTCTTCAGGGCTGGATGAAAAATGAATCTGGCTACCAGCTCCCCGTATCCTCTTCCACATGGAAAATTTATCAGCCTGATTAAGCAGATCCTCAAAGTATTCCTTTAACTGTCCAACGATGTCCTCTTTTTGGGTTCAGCAGCTCCCCACTACCACTGAAAGTAGTGTAAACAAAGCACTGTTTTTCCCTCCAGAGGCGCTGAACAGTTTGTCAGAATCTCTTTCATGCCACCTGATAGTCTTTCTCCATGGTCTCTCCAAACTTCCCCCAGGCCCAAGTTTTTACCCCTTTGATCACCTGGAGAGTGGCGTCTTGGCCTCACGATACCTGCTTACTGCCTCAGGAGTCCATGGTTTGAGTTTCTGTCTCTGACTGCTTCCAAGTCATCTCTACCGGTCCCTCATGGTTACCCCTGCATGTAGTGGGGCCAGAGGAGATTGGCCTAGCATCACTCCTTCAAAAGTATTCCAGTGTGTTTTTTCTGTCAACATAGTGGTTTAGTTCAGGAATACATTTCAGGGCCTTAACTATATTGGTCCAGATACATTGATAGCAGCGGATGTGGTGGTGGACAGAAGTTACCAAAATCTCGTTCTTATTTGATAGAAAAACTGGTGGCTGATATTCCAGAGATATCTCAATTTAAGACATACTAGGACAGTTTGTCCATTGGACTATGGGTGGTAACCTGAGGTTAACAAGACTTTGAGGTTTAGTGCAGAACAATATTGGCTCCATAATTATGAAATGAATTGGGCCTACTTTCGTAAGGAACCATAGTTTAAGGAGGGTAATACCCTTTGAGGTGTCCATTAGCAGAAATGAATGGACTTCAGAGAGGCAATCATCTGATGTTAAATGTGAACCAATGCAAAGGTCTAAACTGTTTGACACCATTAAAGTCTATTCATTTCTGATAATCAACACCTTGTTGAGCATTATCTCTTACTGTACTTACTTACTCTCTTAATTGGTAGCAAATTTAATATTTTGTGCTTTGAAATATTAATTAGTGAAGCTATTGCAAAAGTTAGTTGTTCCCACAACTGACACTATGCATCTATGCGTCATTTTACTTTTTCAATGGCAATATACACACAAACACACACACACAGACACACACCCCCACACCTACACACCCACACACACACACATATATATAAGTAGTATATATATATTTTTTGATATGATTTGCTAATTTAAAATTGAATTACTCTTGTTTTAAGTACAAAATTAAAACAAAAATTTGAATAATTGACAGATTGTTTGGTTCACATACATAGCATGGTTATAGCAGCAATCATTAACTGAGAAGGCCCAGAGGACTAAAGCTCCATGAAGCCATAAAGCATTTGATGAAAGAAAACCAAATTTAAATTAACCCCCTGGAACCTCAGCTGAGGACACATAATAGCGATTCTATAAAACTTAATGAGGCTGTTACAATAGCAGCCCGCAGGAGTTGGAAGAGGATGGGAGTAAGACAGACTGACTAAAGCATTGGCCTCTGGTCCTTTATCTAAGCCATCACCTTCTGAACATATTGTGAATAATTTGCCTCACTGAGGCAAAAGCTTTATCCTTTTCCTTCAATTTAGCTCATTCGTTGTATGCAAGTTATTATATAAAGGCTATAGTCACAGCCGAACCCTTTAAACACAGTTCCTTTTTACTGACTTCATAAAAAACTCCTCCTAATTTCAAGCAAAAATCACAAAAAAGTTGTTTTATGAAAGCACAAAGGTGAAGATTATTGATTCAATAATTAACCTGTTCCTCCAAATTGTTCTGATGCCTGTGACAAATACTAATTATTAAAAGTTAAAGGACAAGATAATAACAAAATGTAGACGTGGTTCTACAACAACAGACTCTTCATGTATTCCTTTTTCTGTGGAAGGAGCATCAGCCATCCGTGTGTTGAGGGTGCAGATGGCAGCAGATGCAGATTCTCTGAAACCCATTAAGTCTAAATATCAGTTCTGGGTCCCGGATGGCTTTCTGTCTGCCTCAATTACCCTGACTAAAGGCAGGATAGATATTTGAGGGAACAGAGCTGAAACCCACAACCAAATAAAAAAGCAAAAGACCTTCCGTTATCCCAGTATTGTTATAACAGTGTGAAATGAGATACAAAATAACCAGGTATCAAACCAAAACATTAATTGTTTAAAAAACGATAGAACTGTGTATCTACTTTACATATAACATTATCTGTACCAATAATTTCTGCTTTATTCCAGTGAGGCAACAGTACCACCAACTGCACCACTGTGCAAACCTCCTTCAGTTATATTCAACTCAAATCAGTTTAAATAAGGTAAGTTTAGTTCACATCAGGTATGTTTAATTCAGTTAAGATCCAAACAAGAGAACAAACTATAAATATAACTAATTTGATAGTTGGTAGAAGAATGGGTATCTATCTATGTTTTTGTTAGTTAGTTAGTAGTTTCTTTTTAGAAATGCATCACACTTATACAAAACAAGTTTTATCTATTTGTTTTCTTTTTTAAATAAACTTTCTGATTTACAACACTGCTTGATTCAAATTTTAAAGTTTTTGTCTTGTCTTTGTGTGCATGCTCTGTCTGCTCATGCTCTGTCTGCTTGTGTTAAGACAGGCTGCAAAGCTGGGTATGCTACCTCTGCTGGACCTCCTCTCAGGTGCAGTTCATCAAGTTAATTTTAGTGCTATTAAACTGACAGCATAAAAGGAGCAAGAACTCAGTCACAACACTGGAGAGTTAAAATCATCAGTAATATCAATTCCCCTCCAGAGTTACACTTTTTGAGCATTTTCCTGAGAATTAATTTGACGATATTTTCTGAAAACATTCAGTGCATTTTCCTATATCAACCGGAGCTTCTCACCTAAGGCTTTAGTAAACTTTATCCTCTCATCCTCTGAAGGTATTATCCAGTTCTGGTTCCTGCGTGTATGTTCAGCTGTCTACACTACCTGTTTAGCCAGCACGTTTTCAGCTCTCAGTGGGTTCTTCTGGGTTTCGTCAACACTGAAGAACAAACAATATGGGATTCATTCACAGAACTCTCCATTGTTAAAAATCCCCCCCCCATCACCATCACTCTCAAACCAGTAAGCACATTTTCCTCTCCCTCTCTCCATTCTCAGG
The DNA here is from genome assembly GCA_034780135.1 of Jordanella pulchra. Lineage (NCBI taxonomy): Eukaryota > Metazoa > Chordata > Actinopteri > Cyprinodontiformes > Cyprinodontidae > Jordanella > Jordanella pulchra. The sequence continues at coordinate 15,800 of JAUZNJ010109892.1, read as the reverse complement.
ATTCCGAAACGTACCAGTCTCTATCTTTTAGAGTTACTAGTTCCTGGTTCCCTCTCATTGCTGTGTTCCTCCAGACTAGATTCTTTGTTGCACAATGACTTTCTATTCAATGCACATCATGTATGTGATTCTGTTTTCACCTAAGAGTTTTCCTGCGTGTGGGTCAGAAATCTTATCAAAACTAAGACAAATGTGGACAGAGCATGGACATGACATAGTAGTACACTTAGTTCTTTCAGAATCAGTTAAATTCAGATTAGACTTGGTTAGTTTGATTCCTTTCAACTTAATTCATGTATAATAAAAAAGTGGAACTTTCTAAATATGCTTGTTTAATGAATTATGGACAAAACCTAATGCGGGACTTAGTTATTTTGTAATCAGTTATATTCAAGTAGTTACAACTGAATTTAGATCAGTTGAACCTTAATTATTTTAAACTAACAAAGTTCAGTTTAAAAGTTGTATATTGTACTTTTTGAATCTTTCGAATTCACCTATAATATAGGTAGTAACTTGTGCAATCAGAAACCGAATTTGATTTGCCCAAAGTTAATCATTATACTGTATGTAAATTCATAATTACATGTATTCATTTGAAAGTAAATTGTAACTATATTTAATCATTGGAAAGTTAATTGTCTTTGAAACTGTATTTTATTGCATTGAAAATTATAGTTTGACAAATTTTACATTCAGTTTTAGAATTCAACTTTAATTCTATAATCCAGTTTTTTCTATGCCACACATTTGGGTCCATCTTGATATACCGGTCGGTCTACTGGTCGATTTACTGGTTGGTCTACGTTCCTACCCTCACCTTTGGTCATGAAATCTGGATCGTGACTGAAATAACGAGATCCTTCCTTCCTCTCCACTTTCAATACACGCATGCTTGGTGTAAGGGGTTGCTGTCGAATCAATGAATCGATTGCAATCAGCTGGTTTTCCTAAGACAGAAAACTTTTGACTAATCTTACTAATCTCTTGTGTGATTAGATTGAATTGTCACTGTAAGGTGCCTTGGGATGACATGTGTTGTGAATATGATGCTATATAAATAAACTGAATTGGATTGAATCGAATTAGGTTTGCCTAGGTCTTGTAAAATACTGTATATTTACAATCTCATTGAGACATACCTGGTTAAACAGAGGTTACATACATATTCATTTGAGGTTATCTTTATTTAAAATTAAGCTTGAAAGTTTTGAAATATATTACCACAGTGTGAAACTTAAATAACTGGAAAGATTTATCTTGGGTTCCTTCCACAGTTCTTCTTAGTGACTTGCAGATTTCACCCCAGCAAGAGGGGATTTTTGGAGGCAGAGAAGGAAAATATGTGTTATAATTTGCTGCTGAGCTCTCACCCTCCATTTCTAACATGCACCCAATGCTCCCTATGTATATCACTGGGCAACAGACATTACTTTGCCTCCATCTTTTTTAAGCAACCGGAAACGCTATATTGAGGTTCCTTTTGGGAAGCCAAGTGGTATCCTACCTGACTGTCTTACCAATTGAGAGTCATGGCAATAAAGGCTTGTCATGTTGTACATGACTGTGCCTAACAACATGTCCCTTCTGAACTGTACCACCCAAACTTAGCTGAGTTTAAAACAAAACACTCAAATTATATTTTTGGGTACACCTAATCTCATTTGTGTATAAACAGGGTCTAAGTCTCTAGTTTTAAGAAGAAATAAAAACAAATCAAGAAAGAATGCTTTGGTCATTATATAAAATTGAGGTTAGAGGCATTTACAAAAATTAAAGTTAATAAAAAGTGCATCTGGAAAGCCAGAACTTTGCCCATGCACAAACATCACCCACCCCTTGTCTTTAAAAAACAACATTTTACAACTTTATTTTAAACAAGCATTAATGTTGTCCTGAAAATTCTAACATACCATAGTATTCTCTACCTCAGCAAAGTATTTGCTACTATGTGTTCTTTAGCATTACCCACCTTGTAATTTTCATCTCTATCTCGAGAGACCCCCTTTTTTAAGATTCTTGTTTTATTTAAAGTGAATATATGTCAAGATCAACTTCTAGAATGTTTCTTGAGGTAAACCGTCTCTCAAGACAAGGAGGGTTTAGGATTGTTCAGGCTTTATTTTTAATTTTTGAATAATTTAATTTGTGTAAAAGGCTTTTTATTTCTGCATAAAGTAAGCTGGTCAGACATTTTTATATGTATCAATGGATTTTTCATAGACGGATTTTAAAAGAGTAATATATGATGTTTAACACTTCAAGCTTTTGTTATTGTAAATGTATTAAAATCATATAAATGATGTTTATTTTGTTAAGCGTTATATGTATTTAATTTGACTTTTAGATCTTCCATTATGCTCATATAAAATAGTATACAAATGTATATACATAAAGACATAAGCAAGGCTTCAGATGACATCTTACCTTAGAGTTTGATATGTGGATAAAATCTGACATACTGTAGATGTGCATAATCTCAAAAATACTGTGATCTTTATTTGCACTGTTACAATGTGTATCACCCTTTTGTCTTTTCCACATGAATAGAAATCTGCTCTATAGCTTCAGAGCATCACTTTTGTCCGATGTACCAGAGTAGCAAAATCGACGGGAGGCCAGCTGTCAGCCTGTTTGTTTGCCTCTCTCCTCTACTCTCTATTACTACCACCTCCTTCTGTAATTACAAGCCTCAGTGCACACAAGCTCACTATTAGGTGGGGCCAGGGCCACAAGCAAAGACCCAGAAGCTCTCTTTTAGTGTGAAATTTTTCTCCCCCAAAAATTGAAAGCTAAAGGCGGATAAGAGACATTTTGTAGACTCTTTCAGTGGGGCTTGTGTAACCAAAAAAAAAAGCTTAACAATATGTTTTTTATTATTTCATTAAAATCTTTACTTGGTAATAAGTGGCCAGCAATTTGTTTTTTGCTTTCTGCCATATTAAAGATGTCCACATGTGAGAAGAGGAATGTAAGCAATAGAAAAGAACGAAATAGGGTACTCATTGGACTGTAGAATGAATTGGTTGTTTAGTGCAGTTTATTATGAGTCTGCACCATCATTGTGAGGACAAGTCACTTGTAGTTAAGAGGAATCAGAGTTTTATCATTAAAAATAGGTAAGAAACATTGTGACAGTGCAAAAATAATCACACACAATGAACTATATATACATCTCATATTGCAAACACCAACTTACAAATTTTACAGTTACATATTTTATCAAGAGTGCACTGTATATGATAGTCCAGGGGTCACTAAGCAGGTTTCCATTAATCATCAAATTGCCCAGATTGTAATTACAAACATTGGCTAAATAGAAACACTGCAATTTCAGAAAAACTCACACTTTGAGCAGGTGGTTTTTTTAGTTGCATCGAAATTCTTATAATTCTCAAAACTGCAATGGAAACACATGTTTTTCACATCACACAATTCACATGATCTGCAGCTGGACATTACTTCCATGTAAAAAGATGAAAAAGAAGACTAGAAGCCATTGGGGGATGATGCTGTGGACTAAAGTCGCTACTGAAATATCGATATATCTTGTGTTTACATCCAAAGCTAAGTACACCTACATGCCATGTGTTTTTAAGAGTAATCACATGAACAAACTTTTTCATTTGCAATGTTATTTGTTATGGAGTGGAAAAATCATAGTTGCAGAACTTTGCATTTTCGAATTTAACAGATTATCAACATATTTTTGCTCACTCTTGTATTGGAAACAAAGCTACTGATACAGTGACATGGCCACAAAATAACCCCAAGGACAAAATGAGTAGCCCACAATCCTAGCAAAATAGTACGACCCTCAGTTGAGTTTGTCAAAAACTGTGTTTTATTTTGTTGCTTATTTCTAATTAAATTTACATTTACATAGATTTAAAAATAGAAATACATTAAAAAGAAAAACTATATATAGTTACATCAAGTTTAAGACGGCTTTGATTCTTCGAGTTCAAAGCTTAGCACTGCAAAGATGTGGAGGTTTTACTTAAAAATATTTTTTATAAACCAGTATTAGGGAATTAAGGTTAGCTTAATTAGGGGTATGAAGAATAGCTGTGAGAGAAGAGTACAGAGCAGGGGAACTGGGGAAAAAGTTTAAATACAAATCAACACAGTGAACACAAGAGACTAAACCAATAGACAAATGAAATTAAAAAAAAAAAACTGTAGAAATCTTGGAATATTCAGTTTAAGCAACTGGACATAAAGTTTTCTAAAAGATGTTTCGTTTCTCATCCAAGAGGCTTGTTCAGTTCTATCTGATTTACTGGTTTATACTGTCCAGTGCAGTGAAGAGTGCACTGGATACACCTACAGTATATTTATTTCAGTGTTCCTCAGCATCAGCAAGAACTGAGGAAGCCTCTTGGATCAGAGGTGAAAAGGGTTCTAGAAAACTTCACATCCATTTGCCTAAACTGAATTTTCCAAGTGTGACCATGACCTGGATGACTGAACCGTTGTCCACGTCATCTTTTTCATTTGATCTTCATTCCAGCCACTTCACATTTAGCTGCAAACCACCCCAGCACATTCTGTAGCTCTTGGCAAGAGGGAGTGAGCGAAGAAGAAATCTGCTGGTCCCCAAACCAGACCCCCTCCAGCCCTTGGCTTCACCTAGAAATCCCATTTATAATGTTATGAACAGGTTTGTGACAGAGAGCAGCCCTGCCAAAGTCCAACAGGAGCAATGCCATCAATGTACCAGAGTCTTGCTCTGTTTGAACAGAAACAGATAGCTCCTAGTAAAGGTCCACTGACTCCTTAATCCTGGCAGCAATCCCCACAGGACACCAAAAGGGATACATTTAAATGCACATGTGGACCAGTTGGGCAAATTTACATGAACCTTGCAAAGTCCTACAGAGGGTGTAGAGCTGGTCCAGTGTTACATGGCCAGAATGAGAACTACGCTGTTCCTTAGGCTGAAGTTCAACTATGAATCGGGCTATCCTCTCCAGCACCCTGTGAAGTGCGATCCCCTGTAGTTATAACACACCTGCCAGATCCCTTCTTGGGGGATCAATCACAACAACATCCAGAGACCTGAGGTACTAAGAGCTGGTCTCATCCAAGTCTGAAGCCTTGCCACTGTGGAGCTTTTTGAATGCCTTGGTCACTAAATCTAGATTCAGTCCAGTTCAGCAAGATATGCTAGTATTACTTTCAAACATTTGGAGTATAACCATTTGGAGTATACCATGGAGGTGTATGTGTGGCCACGTTTCTATTATCCTGTAGGGAAAATTTCCCAGGAAAATATAATTGGGGACTTGTAGGTACTTGTGGGAACTAACAACTGGCCCCCATGAGGAAAGGTTTTCTTCCTGGATTGGGGGTTAGGTTCAGGACTAAGGTATAAATTGAGTTTAGGCAGGGTTTAGAGTTAGATATGTGTTGGTAATGATCTCAATGGAAGGTCCCCACAAGGGTAGTGTGACACAATCGATGTTTGTGTGTGTGCGTAGGTGTGTGCGTGTGTGTTTAGTTTGATGACACCACTATAGACGATAAACTGTATATGGGATGATAACCAGAGACGATTTTAGGCAAAGGTATAGACATGAGTGCCAACCTTAAAAGTATTTAAGAATGCAGCGGTCGGGCCTATGCAGTGTCTCAGAGGAGGAGGAGGGTTGTAGAGAAAGAAAAGTCCCTGTAGTGGGGAAAAAAAACTGCACCAGTAAGGATATAAAACCTTGAGACAAGATGATGTTCCTCTCTCAAACCCCCTGCCATCTCAGTGGTGGATATGTTGGAGTTGGGGTCGGTCGACTTTAAGGGGACAATGACGCTATATAGATGAGAGTAAGAACTGTGTGCTCAATGTTACGTCCCTGTTCGCTTCAACTCAAAAAGCGACAGCTCCTTTCCCAGTCTTATCTCCCTAGCTCTCTTTCAGCACCACTTCTTAAAGGACAGCACCTCTCTCTCTCATACACGCACTTGTCCACTATCCACTCCTTCTTCCAGGATCAAATGTCTCGTCCTTGACGACGGATGCAAAGTTTCCTGTTTGGTTTTACCTGCTGCAAGTAAAAGAAAGTAACTTCGTCGGGGAAGGATTGGATATTTCCTAAGTGGAAAATTCCCGCTTCAATAAGCCATAATTCCACTGTAAGTCACCTATTTTTATTTGCAAAAGTTTGTTTGTGTGTGTTTTTGTTTGTTTTTAAAGGTTTTTTTTTTGGATGCACTTCAGAGACGAGGTCTACGAGGGGATCGCAACCTCCAGATGTTCTAAAATTGACAAAGCGTGCAGAAGTCTTTCGAGACAGAGTAATCTCGTTGACACAGCTTGCGGATTCTATTATGTATGGCAGTCTATATGTTTTTAATGTAACATAGGAAAATAAACTAAGGTTTACGCAGGAGAATGTTCGCGCATAATCTTTGTGCAGAAATTCAAATGCCATTCTGATAACACCTTTGTGCGTCACAGAAACAAATTTTACAAGGATGTGCACTCAAGGTAGTATCATAAATATTTATACATTTAAATCACACAAACAAGACAACCGGAAATATTCATTTTATTTGCCTAATGTCAAACCGATTACGGACCAGGCAAAAATCGTCGTTCTTCCGCTCCAGATTTGCAAGAATAATCTATTTTGAAAAGAAAATAAACCAAATGTATTTTTCAAATCAGCGAACATTAATTCTCACGTTTACGGTACGAATGTTGGTTTTAGTAGATAATGTTTATTAATCTCGGAATAAATCTCTATTGTTGATAAACGATAATGGAAGTGCAGTTTATGTCGAGAGTTATTAGCTTCTCCAGGTGATTCATTAGAAGTGGGCTTTGTAACTGCGACTCCTAAATGTGTTTAATTGCTCTGCTCCCGTACCAGAGAAGTGGGAAGTGGGCCGTTGAATGTAGAGCACAATGAATCAAGGACAAGAGCAGGGCTTAAAATTTCTTCTAGCAGGGATTCATTTCAGGGCCATAAACGGCAATTCTTTCTTTGGGAATTTTTTTTATCCCGGCTGACTAAGACGAAGGCTTATATTTCTCTTAAGAACGTGCAATCAATTTTTGCACTATGCAATTATTAGTATATTCATATTTTTTCACCTGACACTTAAACGCCATTAAAAAGTATATATATATATTTCTTTTTTGTTAGAACGGCACATACTTAAATAAGGTATACACAAAGAGAAAACATTTTTTATTTTATTTTCTAGATTTCCTCTCCTTAGAAAAAAAAATAATTTCAACGGTTTAAGTATAGGCCTTTATTCGATTTACCTGTTAGAATTGTTATTTTCTATAAGCTATTAACCTGTTTTACTTTTTCAGGGTCTCGACGTCCTTCCTCGTCACTCACAGACCTTCCATCATCCCTCCTCTCTCGGCAATTCTCTGGAGACAACTTGTGCAGGACGGATACGCGGCGCTCTGTCTGGACTGGTGTTGAAACTGCTACTTCTCCGCTGGTTAGGACTTTCTATCACAGACCGTGATCATGGCCACAAACGGGACCAAAGCCTCGGACGGACACGTCTTAACCGAAACGGTGAACGACGCAGCCAGCACCACGCCAAATGACAAGCCTAAAACGCTGGTGGTGAAGGTACAGAAGACGAAAAAGGATATACCCGAGAGAGAAACCTGGGGTGGAAAATTTGACTTTCTCCTCTCTTGTGTCGGATACGCAATCGGACTTGGCAATGTGTGGAGATTTCCTTACTTGTGTGGAAAAAACGGCGGAGGTAATCAGGAATTGTAACAGTATTTTCAACAAACACCAAAATGGAATTTAAAGGTTTATGCGATCAAAGGTCTGCTGAGTCTGATTCTGGGAAATTTAAAAGAAACGGGGTCGTAAGGTTATATTCTCATCAACGCTGTGCGTAATTGCGCACAAGCAGAAAAAAAATTCTGCTTGGTTATCTGAGATCAGCCCGAAACAAAATACTCCCTCTACCAAATGAAAAATTGGAATAAAGTGAATACTATTGACCGATAATGTATGATTCACACACCTTTGCTTATTTACTCCATCCAGGGGCCTTTTTGATTCCCTACTTTTTGACGCTGGTATTTGCTGGCATGCCCCTGTTCTTTCTGGAGACGGCCTTAGGTCAGTACACTTCAATTGGAGGTCTGGGTGTGTGGAAGCTGGCCCCGATGTTCAAAGGTAATGGAAATATTTATTAACTCTGCTCAATACATAATGTGATAGTGAACATGTTGCCAATATCACCTTTAAAAAATTTTGAAAACACTGTTATAACTTAGGAGCACTTGAAATGTATGTATCTAAAAATGTAACATATCCAAAGGTTTGGACAATTCAGATTGGCTTGTGTCTTGTAGAGTATTTTAAGGGGGGGGGGGTTTATGATCTGTGTGTGTCCATATAGCTACATATAAATAAATCTACCTAAACTGAATTAAATAAAGGTGCTGTCTAAGTGATAGGAAGTGGATGGAAATATATAAGAGAAGAAGTTGGAAATTGAGAAGTTTAATTGTTTCAGTCAGATAGTATAAGACCATAATATTCACGCTATGTGTAGTCTTTTTTTTTTTTTTGTTATCTAGCACAGATTTAACATCATACCTGTATTTTCTGATTGTTGCAGGTGTGGGTCTGGCTGCAGCTGTTCTGTCTTTTTGGCTTAATATATATTATATTGTAATTATTGCCTGGGCTATTTACTATCTCTACAACTCATTCACCACTGTGAGTATATATTCACTTCGTAAATTCACAACACACACCCCTTGTTTGTCATTTAAAGCACAGTTGTTCTTTTTAATGTAACTTTACGTTGTAATTTACTTTATTCATGTGGCAGGCTGCTTGCCAAAATCTCTTATGTAAGGCTGCACAACCCTTTAACAGAGTATGACTTTTATCACTTCCTTTCCTGCATAATTAGCATCTCACACAAGGTATTGATAAATGCATTCTGCAATGAAGCATTCACCTCACTGAGAAAACCATGAAATCTCAATGTCCCAAATGAGCATCACGGTCTTGGCTGCCTGGCAGCCTAAGAGAATGGGACCCAATGAAGGGAGAGCATTTTGAGAAAAAAAGAGAGCTGTCTCTCTGTCTCTGTGTGCATTTTTTCTCTTCCTGATTTTCAGGAGCTGCCATGGAATACATGTGGCAATGCCTGGAACACGGATCGCTGCTACACCAACTATACCATTGCAGACACGACAAACCTCACCAGTGCTGTTGTGGAGTTCTGGGAGTAAGTTGGATCTTTTAGTCTGCCCAGTGGGAAACTTTGTGAAATAATGTAGAAGGTCATTTTCCACCAGGGAGGGTGTGAAAGGATCAGATGAAAGCAATTTGCATGTAATGAACCAAAACCTTCAATAGGGAATTAGCTTCAAGGCATAACAAGAAATGAAAGTGCACAAATAATAAATTGTCTGAAGCAATGTTAAAAAAGAAATTTTATTTTAGGATCTTGATATTACAAAGAAAAGGCAATTTTAGACAAGCACTGAGAAAGTTCCAATGCCTCTTTGTGGAAAGAAATCAAGCTCTTTGTAAACAGGAAGACACTTTCATGCATACTTGTTTATGCACCCATATGCTTTGAATCTTCAAGATTTATTATACTGTAGTGTGTTAGAGTTGGACCACTCTGCTTTTTTGCTACAGACGTAACATGCACCAGCTGACGGATGGTTTGGAGAAACCAGGGGAAGTTAGGATTCCACTGGCTATTACGCTGGCCATTGCATGGGTGCTCGTCTACTTCTGTATCTGGAAGGGTGTCAGTTGGACGGGCAAAGTGAGTAGATGAAGAGGTTAAAAAAATAAGCACATAGTTTTGCTCCCAAATTTTTTTCTTCTTCTTACTGACATTTAGCAAATCAAAAAAAAAAATCTCTAAAACAACACAAAGAAAGGTGATTAATTTGAGTGGTTGAACATTTTTTGGATCTTTTACAAGAAAAGCCAGATACCCTCCCCTTTTAATTGACTGAAGTTGCTTTCTTCGTAAATGAATTCAATAGATTTGATTTTGAATGCACAGGTGCAAAATTTATTTGGATGGGAAGGTAAAAGAACTCTGTGCACCAATTCCACTTTTGTTGGTGTGATTATGGCTCAGAGGAAGGGTTGAGTGGGGCATTGTGTAGTTCTGTGAGAATAGTGCCACAGTGACATTAAATTGACACAAGTTGAGCTATGTTGGATATTTGCAATCTAATGTAATAATTAGTTAGCTGAGGTTTACAGAATTTAAAGAACACTCTAACAATGATGTGTCTCACAGGTAGTCTACTTCTCTGCAACATACCCTTACTTTATGCTGTTCATCCTGTTCTGCCGCGGCGTCACTTTACCTGGAGCTTTTGATGGAATTCTCTTCTACATCACACCAGACTTTCAGAAACTTAAGGAGTCTGAGGTGAGCTTTTTAAGGTTTGGTGATGAGAAAAACACAGCTACATCACTTAAGCTACAGTACATAAAGAAAAAAGGATGTGTTTCACTTTTTGCAATAAGGTTGCCTAACTTGTCTTTATGGAAGAGTTTTCGATCACTAATATGTTTCTTAGTGTTTTTACAGATACAGTACTTTGCAAAAGTATTCACGTTGAATGTTTTGATACTTTGGTTAAATTACAACCAAAATATTTTTTGCATTTAACTGGATTTCACATGATAGACCAACACAAAGTAGAGCATGATGTTCAAATGGAATAAATGGAAAACGTGGTCCACCTAACAAAAAAAAAAAAAAAAAAAAATCGAAGAGTTATACATCTGCACTTTCCTCTTTATATTGGTATATAAGGAAGAACAAAATATACATTTAGGTGCAAATTCTGGTCACTTACAGATTATATTAAAATATTCAAAACAAAGAAATACTGTAATTGAAAAATAAGAAATCCAGGGAAAGCATCTTTGTTCCAAATCTGTTTTATTTTCAACCAATTCCTCCAGTGGCAATATTTACTCATTACTGTATAGTAGTTTGACCTCCAAATATTATGATATATTCAGTAGATACAGTATGCAAGTTTGTGTACTAAAAAGAACACTCATTTTGACATAAACATTAACTGCGTGGAGAAGCCAAAAATTTTACTCAACCAATTTGTTTTCCTGTGAAACATATAAGGATGTACTTGGTGTTTTACTTTGTCTCTGCTTCTTTACTCTGTCATAGACAACCTTAAAGAATTATTTAACTCTTGAGCATCACTACTGAGGTAATGTGAGGTAACACTTTGTGAACAAGAGGTCAGATACAGATGGAAAATAACTACATTTTTTTCTCAAAAGTGTTAGAAGCATTGTTTTTTGCTTTAAACAGATTCTTTTTTTCCTTTTATATAAAAAACTGACTGATAAGTCTAAAATGTCTCAACACAAAAATATGTGCACGTTATATACACAATGGCTTTGACATATTTCTTAATTCCCTTGTGGTTTAGGTATGGCTTGATGCTGCCACACAGATCTTCTTTTCCTACGGTCTGGGATTAGGCTCTTTGATTGCTCTTGGCAGTTACAATCCATTCAATAATAATGTTTACAGGTAGGTGACAAAAATATTCTCCCTTTCAGGCTTAAATTCCTTTGAAAGTGCCCGTCTACATAAAATGTTAACACACAGTTCCAATTACACATAAGATTTTTAAAGAAGAGAGAAAGTCTCCTTTTTATGTTTAAAAAAACATGTAAGGTGTTCCTCTTTTTGGAAATTTAACTCTTGGCTACACAGGATTCAGTGTGAATTAATTTTTGTTTGTTTATCAACTCCTAAGAATATATAATATGTTCTTTGCCTCAACCATATTTAAATACCGAAGAACCAAAAGTAGAAGGGTTAAATGATGTTAAAATCCAATGTTATTTAAGGTTAGTAAAAAAATGCTTTAGCTGCCATGATTGTACAAGATACAAAATGACTTCTCCCTTCCAATTACCCCCAAATGCCTCCCTCCAATGTGTGACAGGATGATAAGGAATTGATACAGGCATAACAATGGCTGTCTTGTGTATTTCTCTCTCCCTGTAGAGATTCTATCATTGTCTGTTGCATCAACTCCTTTACCAGTATGTTTGCGGGCTTTGTCATCTTCTCCATTGTGGGATTCATGTCTTATGTAACAAAGAGGCCAATTGCTGATGTGGCAGCCTCAGGTAATCAATGCTGAAGATTATAGAAAATATATATGTATATAGATAGAAAGAAAGATACACTCATGAAAAAATATCAGACTACCTTTGTCATTAACAGCCATGGTTATCCAATCAAATAATAAAGCAAATAGAAAAGACAAAATGTAATATCTACAGTCCAATAGCTCTTGATGTTTCTGGTCAATGTAAAAAAAAACTAAACAACAACAACAACAAAAAGAACCATTAGAAATGTTATGTAAGCTCTAATGAGCTATTTATTTATACATGCATGTTTAGGTTCGTCAGAACCAAATGAACCAGATGGTAGAGACAAATAGTGCAGTCTAATATTTTCTTAATGACTGAGTGTATATAGAGAGAATATTACCTATTTTTCTGTTCATTGTGAGAGTAAGTAGAGCTATGTTTTTTCCAAAAAGTTAGTTTTACTTAAAAGATCTTGTTTTATACATTATTTTATGCATTGTTGCGATTGCCTGACTTTTGGTAAAGGTAGATTCTGAAAATAATGCTAAACTCTTATGTTACATAATGTGAAATTGTATACTTTCATACCTTGCCTAATGTGTATTAGGGCTAAAACTAACTTATTTTGTATCAGGTCCTGGCCTGGCCTTTTTGGCATATCCTGAAGCCGTCACCCAGCTACCGATCTCTCCTCTTTGGGCAATACTGTTTTTCTCCATGCTGCTGATGCTGGGAATTGACAGCCAGGTGAAAATAATCCAGTAAACATGGTCTGCTTTTTTTTGGACCATGACAATACTTACTAGATTAAAATATGTTTTAAGCGTTTAAACTTATTCAATTTGTATCTAATTTTACTAAATTCTACTTTTTTATTATCAAGCAATATTTTGCTTTTAGGATTTCATTTGTATACTAAAACAAATTATTTTATTGTGACAGCAGTGTGTTAAGTAACCCAGTTTTGAAATGGCTCTGCAGTTCTGCACTGTGGAAGGCTTCATCACTGCCCTGGTCGATGAGTTTCCTCACATCCTCCGAAAGCGTAGAGAAATCTTCATCGCTATCGTCTGCCTTGTCTCTTACATCATTGGCCTGTCAAACATCACACAGGTAAATAAGTGGAAATATCAGGGATGAGTTTATTTCTCTGTTGTATACTGAAACAACATTTGCTCAACTTGTGTATGTTTTCGGTCACTTTTTCTTTGCCAAGGATTTGATAGGTTTGTCCAAGCTATTAATTAAATATGTAATATCTAAAGAGCCTAATGAAGAAAAGGCATGTATTTGTTCTCAACAACATTTTAAAGAGCTATGTCTTTTATATTCCTGCACCAGCTAGCTGTGCTCCAGTGCTAAAATTAGCTTCTACATATGTAGATTAAAAACAGCAAGGAAATGCTTCACTGTCAGAGCAATCCGTGGTGGAAGTCTTACATCTGTGTCTTTGACTTGCAAGAAGGAAGACTTTTCTTTTATTTTTGCACTTAACTGTCACTTAGATCAGTGGTTCCCAACCTTTTTTTCACTTGTGTGGGCTTTTTGTCTTACCATGAGTAACCTCCCTCAGTCAAAAGTATTGATAATTTTCCAAAAGAGGAACATACGATAACTGATTATAAAGTAATTATTTTATTTAATCTTTTGACTTGAGCATTTAATTCTTAGGCATTTTATTTTTTTCCAACTCAAATAAAGAAATAAAAAACAACATAAATATTCTGCCTGGAAGTTAGTAAGGAATTGAGACAAATACAAAATTAAATCATATTATAAACCCGCCTTAATAAAACTGGAGCTCCTTCAACTCCCCTATAATCACATTTAAACTTGATGAATTGGGAACAAAATACTGAATATAACGTATAGTCAGACTGAATCCATTAGTTTTATTTTGTTTTCATCAAGACACCTGAGCTTGCCTTGATGAGCTACGATTGCTCAGTGTGAAAAACAGCTGATACCAGGCTTTTCTCTACATCCAGTCTGTCCCTCTGCTTGGTTTTGATGTGTTTCAAAGCTGAAGGTGAACTCAAACATATAAGAAAAAAATACTTTTAGGTTTACAAAAGCTTGTTTTTTTTCAGTTAGGTACTCAGAAAGCAGAAAAGATCCTATCCCTATTAAATTTAATATCTGAGAAATAAAATATATTTTCATTTACCCCTTCCAATACACTCATGGACCACTAGGGGTAGAAGTACCCCTGGTTGGGAATCACTAAGTTAGATTACAGAGTTTTCTTTAATTCCTTTCATGTTGTTTTACAAGGGATAGGCATTTGGCGATTGTGTTATGCTCCCAGAGGACTGCAGTATACATTTGAATAATAATGCTATCACCTTAGGGTCTGTATACCTCAGGATGGATCTAAATATACATCATGTTTGGCTATTGGGCTTCTTTGGTAGGTATCAGATATCTATAACAAACACACAGATTGCTAAATCCAGGTAGCCAGAAGTGTCCAACATCAGTAGTGTAGTACACCATCCAACTGAAGAAGTAGACCTTGGGGAATTATGTGAAATGACAGTCCTAGATTACTTTTTTCTTGTTTTTTGAGGAAGGGGAGTATGGCATAGTTTTGAACTATTAAGGTATTACACTTCATACCCTTCCTGAGGTAGTTTAATGAAGTAAGTTGAAATGAAAGACACTATGATCGATCAAACCTTTAAATCATAACTGTCAGTGTGGTATATTTTTCTGATTATGAAACAGTGATATGATATAAACCCTTTTGCATCCTTTTTTAGCTATGTTAGGTTGACTCATCCAGCTGTGCTTTGTGGATTTTGACATGGGATCTGCCTATGTGTCCTAAGACGTTTTGTGATGAGTTCTACTGGAATATTGGGTACTGGGATCACTTTTTAGGTATATTTGGTCTTTGCAAGGTTAGAGCAAAAGCTGGGCCTGCATTATCAGTTAAATGTTAAGCTTTTTAAAAGTGGGTTTTGGCCTAAACCAGACTCACCTAGTGGTACTAACCACAACTGTGGTGCTCATTGGAAGGAGTTGAAAGCATAATTGTATAGAGAAAGGTGTCCTGTTTGGCAATTTAGGGTTTAATCTTGACATTCTGCTTTTGGTCCTGTTTGTGTGTTTAGACTTTGATTTAAGAGTTCACAGGGGTTTTTGGGCCAGTTTAAGTTCGCCAGAATGATAGTCTCAGATAGAATTTTATCTGAATAAATAAATACATCCTATCCCAAAACTGGTGGCTCCTCCCTTTAATTCAGGTGTATTTCATTTACCTCAAGCAAGTTAGCTTTATTATGGTGTCATGTTCATAAGTGGACGGATTAGTACCTAAACTACAGTAATGAAAGCATCCCATTGGTTTGTTGTGGCATAAAAAGAGCTTAGTTTAAGACAAACTAACCCATCTCTTAATTTGCGTCTGCCGTCCAACCTACACATATGACCATTCAGGTGGAGCATGCATGTTACCCAGGTTCTTCCTGGGTAGCATCCCTTTGAAAGTTGAAGGCCTGTTCAATTGAAAGGGAATCACTGGGCAGACCTTAAAAACACTACTGTAGAGACTATAAATAATGTCTAAGGTATAGCTAGCAAGAGAATGCTGCGAATGGATGGATGGATGGATGGATGGATGGATGGATGGATGGATGGATGGATGGATGGATGGATGGATGGATGGAT
>JAUZNJ010109881.1:0-11534 GCA_034780135.1 Jordanella pulchra | reverse complement strand
CCCCCCCCCCCCCCCCCCCCCCCCCCCCCCCCCCCCCCCCCCCCCCCCCCCCCCCCCCCCCACACTTAGAATATGTTTTATAAAGACCTTGAAACCTTAAGAATAACTTTCCATACTGACCTACAGAAAAGTCAAACGCAGTGATGCATTTTTAATACAGTGTAATGTATTGCAATAGTGTGCAAACAAGTCTTTTTTGCAATGCATTTTTCCCCCAGGAGCGTTCTCTGTCTCCTGATTCTTCATCAGATTTCAACTCAGCTTCAGTAAATGTTTTTAAAGCATTTAAATGTTAACTGTGTCTCCATTCCCTTTAATAAGTGGGGTGTTCTAATTATTTCAGTTGTACAAAAGGTTTTTAAAGCACTGACATATAAGGCACCCTGAAAGAATGACTTCAGAAAAATCTAAGTAAAACTTGATTATGAGAAATTAGTTCAATGTATATAAAAAAAAACCTTTGAATCTTGTAAATTCTGCAAAGATTATCGCTTGTCAGAACAAACCAAACAACAACATTTAAAATGCTAATGAAAGGTTTAGATACACCCACAAATAGTATGACTGTCATCATATGGAGGCTTTTTCAGGGTATTATAGTAATAAAGCAAAGCTCAATGAACGCAAGAACTTTATTTGTAATGCAGAAATCTAAATTATCGGTGAAGGTTTTCAGTCATCCAGGTCATCGTCAAGCTAGGAAAGTTCAGTTTAGGCAGAAGAAGACGTTTCGCCTCTCATCGAAGAGACTTCGTCAGTTCTGACTGATGCAGGAAAAACAGATAAATATACTGTAGGTTTGAACAAAAGTTTATTCAAGGGGGAACCTACATATATTTATCTCTGTTTTCTCCTGCATCAGTCATAACTGATGAAGTCTCTTAGATGAGAGGCGAAACGTCTTCTAGAAAACTACATGTCCAGTTGCCTAAACTGAACTTTCCTAGCTTGAAATCTAAATTGTGTTTTTTTTTATAGTCCACAGAAGTTACAAATGATTCATACCGGTTTGAAACATACATACACCCCTATCAACAAGCCTTTTGCACAATGCTGGTTTAATTTAGGAATATTGTTTTAGGAGTTAAAGCCAGAGATGAAGCCTTACAACCCTTCACACTTAATCATTATTTTGCAAAATTACTAGTGGTACTGAGGCAATGCGTAAGCTGGGTGGAAGACATAAATCGGAGGACTGTCTCAAAACCTTTGAATTTCAAACAGATAGTGGGTTAAAATTTGTATAGGCATGGATTTTCAATCTGTATGTTATACCAAACAAACATCCATACTAGATTTGGAGTTAGGAAAAACTGCACGATTACTAAGCTAACATGAAGCTTAAATGCATAAACTATGATCAAAAGAAAATCTGGCAAAAAAATGGGGCAGATATCCAACCAGAACAATGCTGGTAGATGGTCAAAGGCAAAAAAACATTAGGTTGAGCTGTAGTGTAAATATTAAAGCTCTATTTACTGTATGCTTAATGTGTCCACAAGATCCGCGCATCCAAATTGAATCATGTTAGTTTTCAAACCCCTGTGCACAACACAGACTTCAGAAAATGAGTGATTATGCAAACAGCTTTGTACGGAAAAACATGGTATATGAGCAACAGCTCCTAACGGCGAGGACTCGCAAATTTAAACTTATACAGACATTATTTGATTTAGCACATTAATATCACCACAATCAACAGATTGTGAAAATCTCTTGGAAATAAACTACTTTTACTCTTGTAAGACATGAAAAGTTTTTGAAAAAGTAAAAAAAGAAAAAGCGCCTCAGAAAACGCCCCCCCCAGCACATGTTTGGACAGGCTGTACCGGAACTGAAATTTCCTTCAGGGCTTAATAAAGCATAATTGAATTAATTTGAATTGAATTGAAAATGGAAGTTTTTTCTATTTTTTTGGTGTAATACTGTGTTTTAAGCTTGTTTATTGTACTGTACACGTCCCTATGTAGCCGGCCACATTATTAGGCACAAATGGAAAAGCTGCGTAGAGCATAAAAGCTGTAGATATTGTGTCCATGCAAATTTTTTGTGCAGATAAATGTACGTCAAGTATAAATCAACCTTCAAACAGAAATTAGGAGTTGTGTGTGAAAATATTTGAGCCTGTATGTTTTGACACTGTGTGGAGCAAAGACAAACAATTCAAACGTATTCATAAAATCTAATTAAAAAAAATTTTCGGACTGTTTAAAAACTGTTCAAATACAATTAATGTCTCGTGTTAGTATGTTAACTTTACAAAAAACAATGTATATAAATGTATTAGGTGCTGATGTAGCAAAAAAAAAAATTTGAAACAGACTTCTCTTATGAAATTACTTTTTACAGGTCTGTGTAACCAAGAGGAAAGTTCACTCACCCAATCTCTGGAGACCAAATTGGCCAAAGCCTTTTCCTCTGACAAATCCCTGGTACACAAAAGAGTTAGAAGAAGAGATGTAGGACACCTAGTGAGAGAGGAATGGACAAGAGACATTTTGTGTGTCACATCATGGCTGTACAAAGAAGAGCATCATCAAAGTGTCAGCAGTTGGTTCATGCAGAAAATGAAATATCATGTCAAAAAGAGCTGAGAAGTACTCTTACAGCTGGCATTTCATGTGCCACTTCTTTTGCTCAAGATCACAAACAAACACACCCCATCAGACAGTACACAAACAAGAGTTTCGCACAAGAGGAACACTCTAATTTAGAGATGAATCCCTTAAAACACTTCTGTGCACATCTTGTAAAATAGCACATAAAAGCAATAAGATTCACATGTACTGTGACCTGTTTTCTTTAATTAAATCAGAAATGCGTGTGTTAGAGGTGCCCGGGGTTGGGGGTAATATGTGAGGGAGGAGCGAGGGGGTCTGTCAAGTCCTGATTACCAAGCAATGATTTAACTGACATTTTAATTAAAGAGAAAACTCTCAGTGGGCTTTCCATCTCCCTAGAGTGACAAGGTTAGTGTGGATGTCTTGTGCACGGCTTACTATGAAGATGTGTGTGTAAATGTTTGAGATTTAACATCTTTACAGAGACAAAGGATAGTGTTGTAATGTAGCTGACTTTCTGCTTGCACTTACGTGTCCATCCAGGGCCCAGTTGTCTATTTTGAACTTGTTCACAAAGATCTCTACAGGGCCTCTGATCTGATGGACTTGTAGCATCAGTTGGGCTTCCTCCCTCTTATACACTCCTAAAGGGAAAATGTGGACAAATTAAGAAGAACATTTAGGAAGAAAGATCTACATTAAAAGATTTGCTTTCTTTTAAAGTGACAAATTCTGAGCGATGAGTCAAAAGAATACTTAAATAACAGATTGGTTAAAAGGTACGTTTGAATAGATTCCTCAAAAACATTCAATTTGAATTACATCAAAATATATTTTGATATCTTAATCAACAAAGAACGATTAATTAATGATATTGGTATATAACAGCAAATTAATACGCAGCCTGCAGTAATTGTTTTTATAGAACACAAAAAATATATCTAAAGGAGTGTTGGGACGCCTGTGTTTTCGTCCATAGCTTCTAAAACCCTTGTAAATATATGAGAAGCATTTAATATGGTGTCAATTTAGTTCCATGACAAACCTTGTTTATTAGCACAGACATTTTTAACATACTGACTCGGCTGACCCTGAACGCACCATGAGACACTAGTATGATAATTATTTTAACTAATACTTGTGGAAAAATTATGTGGTACTTACCTGCTAATTTAAGCTCAACTCCACTGTGGTCAATCAACGTCCCATTAACTCGATTGCTAAAAGGTTCGAAGGCAGTGATGCTAAGCATGGCTGGCTGCTTCTTTCCCAGGTACTCATAAGAACCCCTCCAGAGGGAGTTTTTGGCAAACACACCACCAGGGACTGAATGATACAGAATCGAAAACAAAGTTAATGAGATGTTTTGCTTTGTCAAAGAGGTTTTACACCTCAGGACTGACTGAAATTAAACTACAGTAGATGACGCACCATTTTATCTAACAATCTTGGGGTCTTAAAATGAGGAAACTGAGTACAACAGCTTAAAAAATATTATACATTTTTATATTACTAAATTAAACTACTAACTATAACTCTTGTTACATTACATCTATCCATAATTCCAAATGACTTTGTCTTACCTGGCAATTTAGATGGAGGCTCTTGTACAGTGCCCACTGGACTTCTACCACTTGGACGATTGTCAGCTGATGATCAAAACACAAAATACAGAGACCTTCAATGACACTTAATCTTTAGTTGGAGTCTAACTTAGAGAAAGTAAAACTGCAACATAAAAATACGTTTTTTCAAGCTTTCCTAATCAAGTCCTTCTCTATATATGTCCCTTCAGAGCATACCTATGTCTGCTGTTTTCAAAAAAGTTGAGTTAAGTTTCAGTCATAGGTAGAAAAGAAAATCAATCACTACAAAAAATCTAGTTATGATATGATGGATTTGATAAAATAGTTAATATTAGAAGGATGCTTCTGGAGTTGGACCTAGTCTTTGCCAAATATGGGAGGAACATACATGAACTTTAATGAAATATTATTCTTAATACAAGGATTTTATTATTACCCTGATACACCATTTGGAACAACACATGCTTCAACTCTCATGGGAAGGCTGTTTACAAGCTTTAGAAGTCTGTTAATAGGGAATATTGTTAATTCAAAGTTGAACAAGATCATTTGGCCTGTAATCTTCGCTATGACTCATCCCACAGATTCACTATTAAGGGACAGGGTTAAGGTTCTGTGCAAACCTTTCAAATTCTTCTATATCAATCTCTCCCAATGTCTTTATAGACCATGCTCTGTGTACTAGTGCATATCCACATTAAAGCAGGAGGAGGACATTTCCAAACTGTTTCCTCAAAGTAAGAAGAATTCACTCATCCTGAATGTTTCGATATGCTGATACATGAAGAATTTCTTTCACTGGAACTCAAGGGCCAAGCATAAGTGCCAAAACCAGCACTCAGAAATAATCCCTGAGCAGCAAACCTTGCATTTGACACAGTGCAATCAGACAAGGGTTATTCTCCAAGCAACTGCGAAAACCAGATTTTCAGCCGGACTGCGAGACAGAGATGTATCATTTGTCACTCAAGGGAATATGTCTCCATTGCTCCAGATTCCTTTGGCAGCATGCTTTAAAACCAGCGCATCCAAATATTTGCATTTCAACTTTGTGATGCAATGCTGGCTTGCACCTGCCCGGCCATTATATCCCATTCCTTCAATCCTTATATGCATTTTCTTTGAGCTAATGTAAATGCAATGGCTTGATAAAGGTGCCCTGATTTTACACATTTGTTGTCACAGAAAATATCAGACTACTTGGATTCAATGAGGAAAAACGTCTTGCAATATAACATACTGTACTGTATTAGCTGCATTTTGCCGTCTTGCTTTACAACCTGTAAGTATGTGAGCAATGCAAACTTTTATTAGCAAGCTTTTGATTTTCCTCATGAAGTTTTTTGTTTGTTTTCTTTCTTTTGTTTACACATATTATCATGTTTTGTACAGAACCATTCTTCCTCCAAACACTGTATGAAATCATAGATAAAGAGTTAAGCTTTGTTTTTTTATGACTCAAACTCTATCTCAGTATTTCAATAGCTAGTTTAAATCTTCAGTAAGAAATGTACATAAGCCTTAACTTTCTTCATGTATATTGAGCAATGAGTGCATTACTGCAGCCCAATGCAGTTGAGTGCATGACGTCTTGTTTTCATGGTAAAAACTGTTTCTGTTATTTCTAGGTCTTTCGCGAGGTTTGTGTGATTGCTCCTTAGCTCTTGAAGAAATCTTTTTATTAAATATTTTGACCCGGCCAATGGAATATAAGGAGAAGCACCTAGTTGTTCCTAGTTTACGGTAATTGGTGTTCTTTGCAATTGAATTATGTCTTCGACAGCACTCAATGAAGAATTCAGGTTGCTGCTGTAACCATTGTATTTAGTATGTTGTGTTACAGAAGGTTTCTTGTGAAGCTCTCTTTGTTTTATCAATTATAATATACTGAGCAATACAACTGAATATTTTTATTGGTCATGTGCTAACAGTAAACCAAAATATAGTATGTATTTGAAAGTATCAGAACGGAACAGTTTTACATACTGACAGATTTAATCTAGTTTCATGGCTTTCTGTGCCTTTTTGCATGTTTTCTCTTTGTGATCGATACTTATTCCATGTACCATACCGTTTCACAGCATTTTACGCATTGTATTAAAAATCTAGCTTCTTTTTATCTATTTTTTTTTTACAATTTACTTTTAGTACTGTTTATATTTTGTTGCATGAATAAGACACAAACTGCTAATGTAAATATTCGGCTTTGTCTCTACCGATCACTTTTCACAGATTTATCCCCAGGTGATTCATTTGTTATCCATTTCTTTTTATATTCTCGAAAGTTTGCAGCGCTTCCCTGAGCCTTTGAAAAACCCAGAGGATTTATAAAGTTGTATATAAATGACTGTTATTGACTTGTTTTTTAATGGGTTCATTTAAATCAGGGGTGTGAAACTGGTTCCAGAAAGGGCCGTGTGGCTGGTGGTTTTCTTTCCACCCAAGCAGTAGCACACCAGACTATAGTCATCCCATCAAGTCATCAGGTTAAGACTTGATTCACTTGATGATTTAAATGGTTGTTACCAATACCTAGGGTGAATTTTATATCAAGAGAGGTATTAGAAATATACTTTCTCAGAAGAACTTGACAAGTTCAATCTGTATTTAACCCACTGAATGGCCTGAAAATCTTACCTTGGGAAAATCTAGCTGATTTTAGGGATTTTCATTTATCTGCAAAGGTCAAAAAAAAGGTTTTCATAACCTTTTCTTGAAATATACCAATCTAAAGGACTTCCCTACCAGCACCTCTTGCTCTCCCTGTGATGAGACTTGACTTGTGTCAAAAAGCAGCTCAATTTCCCCTGCAGGGTTTTGGCTAAATCAGATAGACAGTTTCACAGCTTCGATGGAGACACTTTAATAATGCCTTAAAGCTCACACGGGGCCATGGGACTACATCACTGCATTAAACCTGTACCAACACTGATAGAAACATGTACAGGGCTTTTATTCACAACTGCAAACAAATAAATGTATTTTATAACGGCAAAAAACACAGATTAAAGCTAATACTAAAGTACAAAAAATAAAAATAAACACAAAGCATTCTCCAATGCTCTAGCTACTTAAGCTCCCAGCCGTGTAAGCTTCTTTTCACTGTGTCAAATGGTGTTGATTTCCTGTATGTGCAATGGTCAACATTCTCTTTCTTGCCTTTAAGCTTATCTGTATGGTCTTAAAAATACCCAGCCTCGCATAATTCATGAACAGCTTGACAGAGAATCCAATTTATAGTTACATATATCTACCTCAACTGCATGTTTCTTCTTCACTTATTAGCATTCTTTTACTCTAGTTAACTGTGTGTTAATTACTCTGTTTTGCCTTCTGTATCTATCTAGATGGATGCTTTGGGGATTCATGCTAACAGTCTATTAGTTGCTTAGGACTTGTTAGAGGGGTTGTGCCATTTGTAAGATGTACATCTGCTCAAGCAGATCAATAGGAAGCATTGGAGTAATCAAGTTTTGCACCTTTGCTGATCTTTCAAAGCTTGTTTATTCGTTTATCTGCGGAAGGGTGTGTTGGGCTTTAAGCAACCTAATGGCATGATTGATGGATCAGAGTAGGACAGTACAATATAAAAGTGGTAACACTGCGGTTTATCCACATTAAATTCCCGAAGTTTGTTCATTGTGGGAAGTCTGCATTCTAAAATAACGGATAAAAGAACAGACAACAAAAAATAGGAACCAACAAAAAAAAACCATATTAACACTTAATTGACTTTGGACCATCAAAATAGCAAGGGCATAAAGTCAAATACTTTTTAGTAATATGAGAAAATATGGTATTTTATTAACTTTACATCTCACAATGTAACAAACATTTGGTTTTGTGAATGTTTATCCTTTAGAAAAGTTAGCTATGAATTAATCTCACAAATACTAAAGCTGTAGGATAACTTATTCAATTTAAAATTCCAGTCCTAACAGGAAATCAATAAAATTTGCTGGTCGGAATTGTTCGCATGAGGTCTCAGGAAGTGCTACCAAACAAACAACTCAAGGATCAATAAAGAAAATAATCCTATTTAAACCTAGCATTTGAAATATAGTCTAAGTCAGCTTAAAAGGCATGCACTTCCTCATTACTTCATCATTTATTTAGTCTAAAAGAATATAGCCTTTAACTGAAAACCAATACCTATTAATTAAAATTTACGGCAGTAATTTAAATTTTAGGGCCTGATCAGGTGCAAATATATTTGTACACATATTCGAAGAAGGTGCAGAGTGATTCAGCAGACAGCGTTTGCAAAATATTTTTTTTGCATTGGGCCTTCATCAATATGTTAATCATATTCTAATAACTAAGTTGTGCAAATTCATGGGTGGAGGATATAGAAATGACAATATTTACCACATGCAAAATTTTCAACTCTGAAACTCAATTGCAGCTGTAGTTTCTGCATTTCGTGCAGACCTTCTGAAATTTAGGTACAAACTGACGCAGAGATTATTGTAATCCCAGAGAATGAAGCGATATGCTGTGCGCATGTACAAATATTTGGACCATCAAAAATCACAATGGTAGAATAATTACCTCCACCAAGGAGGTTATGTTTTGGTAGTGTTTGTTTGTTTGTTTGTTTGTTTGTTTGTTTGTTTGTTTGTTTGTTTGTTTGTTTGTTAGCAACTTTACAGAAAAAGTTGTGGACGGCTTTGGTTCAAATTTTCACAGAAGGGGTTTGTTGAAATTTTGATGATGATCCGGATAACCATCAGCAGAGGGGCGAACCTTCAAGGGTGGGGGCGAAGATCCCCCATGATGATTATGTGGATCATCATCAAAATTTAATAATTTCTCAAAAAAAAAAAAAAACATCTTATTGGGAATCTTTGAAGATCAGACCCTTAGTGTAAAGATCGCCAATCCTGCTGGACCGCATCCCCCCTATTTTCAATTTGGCAGCCAGGAGAGCTGTTTTAAATTACAGATTTATTAATAAGTTTATTTATATTTCCATATAGGGTTTTTTGATACCTGGAGGGGAGCAACTCTACTGTCTAATTTTTAAGCCATGCTTGCCTTTAAAATGTACTTCCCTGCACTTTAATGCCTTTTCACACAAAAACTAAAATAAATCCTAAAAGAAAACTGTGTCTATCTGGCCACCAAACAGACCTAATCCTTTTATTTCTAAAAACAACCATTTCATAATTGCAGCCAAAAAGCTGTGTTTTAACTTTATTAGACCACAGGGGAAAGGATATAGCCGAGGCGGAATAAAGCGATCACTGGTGATTACTGAGAAACTATCAGGGCTCATGGAAATCACATGGATATCAGAGGTAGAAATATGCTGTGAAATGTTGGCTCAGAGTGGCACTAATTTAGTTTGGATACTGTGAAACATTAGCTTAGTGAGAGATGCTATTTCTAAGAAATTTTAGAAGAAAGCATAAATCACTCATGTAGCTTGGAGGAAGCTATAGCAACTATTGTTCAGGCAAAGTGGAACATGTATTGGGGTTGTATCAGTACAAAAACTCAGGTTTTACATTCATGATTTTTTTTTCTCTACTTGGGTCAGCAGGAGGCAATCTTTATTTTTAACTTGTGAAATTAATTTAATTGTATTACCTTCTGAAGCCTGAAAGCTTTATAAATGACTGGCAATTAGATGGAATTTATATTTAAATGGTTGGAATAAATAGGCATAGCCAATACCTAGAAATCTATATTACACAATTGTGTCATCATATAATAACCTTAACTTTTTAAATGATCACAAAACAGATGGGAATTCTTGTGTTTGTGCAACATTCGAAATTGCATGGTAAAATATCGAAACCGCTTAAATGTTTTTTTTTTAGATTTTATTTTGGTACTATAATAAATGTCAGTGCACAATGTAGTCTGAGGCTGTACACTGAAGGAAAATTATTCGGTTCTCTGTTTGATTTTCTTAATTTTTTTCAGTATGTTGTGTTTATATATATCCAGTCCTGCAATGCTTACTTTTCAGAAACCTTTCCACTGCAACTACAGTAAAATACTCCTTTAGCTAAAACCATAACCGTGCACTACAGTACTTTGTGTTATTGTATTACATAAATCCCAAATAGATAATATTAAGGTTTTGTTTTATGCATGTAAAAAGCTGAACTAGTATAACTATTTTTAAGTGACCACCATTTGAGATCATTAACATAAATGCTGTAGGAACTCAATTTAGAAAATTTGGCTGCATTAAAAAGAAAAAAAAAAAAACAGCGTGTCTTTGTCCATGCTTTCAAATATTTAATTTAGTAGGTCTCCATGCTCTTTTACTGATATAATATAACCATGTCCATACCTGCACACATTGGTGGTTTCCCTGACCAGCTACCATCGGACCTACAGGTTCTGTGTTCTGATCCCCCAGTCAAATAAAAGCCAGGCTGGCAAGTATAGATCAGTGTGTAGCCAAGGGATGGCAGTTCAATGGCTCTAACATCAGACTGAGCAGGTAGCTCTGGCTGGCTGCAGTGGTGGGCTGAGGAGAGAGAGAGAGAACATTTTAAAGGAAGCAAAAAGGAGTGACTAAAAATAGCATAAATGGAATATGTCGGCAGCCTATTCTGAGTCTTTGTGCTTCATTTTCAGCATGAGAGATTGTGTGCTTACCAATGCATTCGGGTTGAAATCCACTCCAGGTGAGGTTGGGTAGACACGTGCGTGAAATTGAGCCCTGCAATAAGTAGCCCTTTCTGCAGTTAAAGAACACAGTGCTGCCAATCTGCAACAGAACAAAAGAAAGAATGATTGCAGGAAATTGTTAACAAGGTCAGGTTTTACACAGAGAACAAGTGTAATTAGAAAAGGTAGAACTATGTACAAAACTCTTTGAATAATAATTCTGGTTGAACCAAATAGTATGAGATTGTATAAGAGCAAAGAGGGTCATATTCAAATTTAAAGCCAGCATTTTTCAGAAAGTTTAGAGACAAATATGAAAACCACCATTTCCCAAAACTTTACATTTAAGAGTTTTTTTTTTTTTTTGCTGTCCATTATGTTAGGCCTCACAAAACTTAATAAAATGGAATAACGTGTAAAAAAAAAACCTTCCAGGAATATAAAAATGTTTTTTAGGTCTGGTATACTGTACCTCAATTAGGACACAGTGTTACTTACCAGCTTTCCTTTAGACTCTTCACTTCTTACTACAGGAATTATCTCTTGCTTTCTTTTGTATTTTTTTATATTGTATAGCTTATAAATAATCAGTAACTGATACAATTACTGCTCAATAGATTGTGGGTGGAACAGTCTGTATAGTAAGTAAGTAAGTAAAGTTTATTTCTATAGTGCCTTTCACAGACAAGGGGCGTCACAAGGTGCTGTACAGAGGAAATGATTAAAATACAAGAAAATAAAATACAGTAAATATAAA
>JAUZNJ010109870.1:0-20212 GCA_034780135.1 Jordanella pulchra | reverse complement strand
TGGAGACTGACACCTGTGTTCCATCAGCTTCCAAATCCTTGCAGACCTGCTTTTTGGTGATTCTTGGTTGAGTCT
Source organism: Jordanella pulchra (assembly GCA_034780135.1). NCBI lineage: Eukaryota > Metazoa > Chordata > Actinopteri > Cyprinodontiformes > Cyprinodontidae > Jordanella > Jordanella pulchra. Next base: position 20,137 of record JAUZNJ010109870.1, on the reverse strand, counting down.
TGGTCATCCTGACCGATCTCCTCTCGGCAGATTGTGATAGCTTGTGTTCCATGTACTTTATACTTTGAAAACATTTCTGCACAGTTGCTCTTAGGACCTGTAGCTTCTTTGAAATGGCTCCAAGTGACTTCCCTGACTTGTTCAAGTCAATAATTCACTTTTTCAGATCAACACTGAGTTCCTTTGACTTTCCCATTGTAGCTTTTGTGGCTGAGTCTAATCACTGGGTCAAATAAGCCCTATTTAAATGGGCTCATGAGAAGTCAACAGCTGTAGTCAATCAGAATCACCTAGAATAAGTGAAGAGGCCATGACATGAAGCTAATTTGAAATATAAAAATATACATAGAGCAACATAAATTGTCAATTTTGGTTATGTAGAATAACCAAAATTGACAATTTATGTTGCTCTTTGTATATTTTTGACCCAGCAGATTTGGTCACATTTTTAGCAGACCCATATTAAATTTATGAAAGAACCAAACTTTATGAATGTTTTTTGTGACCAACAAGTATGTGGTCCCATCACTCTATCACAGAAAAATAAGACTTGTAGAACTTATTGGAAACTCAAGACAGCCATGACAGTATGGTTTTTACAAGTGTATGTAAACTTTTGACCACAACTGTATCCTGTCTTTGGATTGCAAAACACTAGTTTTTCATATATTTTTTATATTTTTGTCATTTACTAACCTAACATGTTTCTGTTTAGTAATAACATATAAATGTGTTTTTCTATATCTTGTATATCTTTTTCTATATTAGAATAAATAGTTAAATAAATAGTTAACTCGGCATATTGTAAAAAAAAAAAAAGCTGTGTAAAAAAAATAGTTACCAGACAAAACTCACTCCTTGTGGTTTCAATTGTGACAATCCACCTTTCGATTTAGCCTCAGTGGTTCTTTTACATCCCAAGAAAATGGGACAACACGTGAACATAGTGAGATGCACATTTTGAAGAGAATAAAGGTGGTGTGTAATAAAAGGGAGAAAAATCCTCTATGTTTACTGTAAACAAAAATGTAACACTTACAGTGTGTTCTCAACTAGTCTACCAGGCAGTTTTGATGCACCTTGAAACATGCAATCAAAACAGATCACATGTTTTATTGTCAAGTGATATGTTGGGATAGTTCAATGTCAATGACCCAAACGTTACATTGAACTGAGAGTAGACTTGGTGACTCATCTAACTCAATAGCTCCATTAGTGATCCTATAGACCCTAATAGTTTCTTTCTTAAAAATAAGTACTAATAAATAAAGTAGAAAAATATAATGGGGGATAAAAGCATAAAATAAGCATTAAAAAGGTGAAAAAGAAGCTAATTAATAAATATATACATTTATGTTTCATTGTATAATTCATCTACGGCTTACATTTATTTGCTTTATTTAATGTGAGTTATTTCTCTGCTTATTTCTTTATTAAACATTTATTTATTTATACAATAATTGTTAAATGTCAGTTCTCCAAAGTTTTTGCATGTACAAGAAGAAAATCAACAATAACTCCATCGCTATTATCATTATTTTCTTTTTTCTCTTTCCCCAAAGCGATGCGTTTACCTCATAGAAAAACCCTGTCACAGACACATAGCATGCATCTTCTTTTGGTCTATAAGTGTTTCAAATCTCAAGGGAAGTAGTTAAGAGAGTGCAGGCTATCCCTGTTAAGATTTATGGGGAAATTGGAATTTTGTGGGTTTGATACATTAGTTTCCAGAAAAGTTCATTTCCTCTGTAAGCATTAATAACATGAAAAGCCGACCCAATACAGTACATTCAAGGTATGTTTCTATATAATGGCTGAGAATGGGATGCCTTCAGCTTTCAGCAACAGAGCATATAACACATTTCAGAATCTTGTAATTTACAAACAAAAATCAATAACTACAGTGTCTTCAAATTACAAAAGCTCACCACCATCAAAGAACCGAAGAGCCTGCATTTAGAGTCTAATATTACAGGTATAAGCAAACACTCATTACTGCGATAGTCTGTGTATGTCTGCTTTTAAAATGAAAGTTTCATCAACATTTTGTGGTTCACAGCCATAAAAAATGTTATTTCTTGGACTGTGTCCACACCGGGCGTGACCATAGGCATACTCAACAGGTCAGAGAGTTACAACAACTGGTTAGCTGGTGTGATGATGAAGAAACCACTTCATTAAATGGCAGACTACCATACGGAAAACAACTCAGGATGCTGAAACGGCCTGAAGTGAATGTTGGAAGTGAACAGCCATTTGGTACATATGAGTCCATAATATATGGCTTTAATACACATCCTCACACACGTATATATGAAAAAAAAAATGGGAAATACATTAAAAAGCGGAAAAGGACATATGAAAGGCAAGAAAATGAGAGAGAAAGAGGCTGTGGGAGAGCAGGAGATAAGAAGAGAAAGCCCAGGAGAGCACAAGTCGAATGAAGCAATGGGATAAAAATAAAGAGCTGGAAGAAAGTACAGATGAGAGCAGGGAGCTCTAAGGGAGAAAATAAATGAAAAGCTACACTAAACTTTAATAATCATAATTTGACTCTGTTAAGCAATGCTTTAACATGACTTAGATATTGAAATAAACATACAGGGGACATTTTTTTCTAATCAAAAAGTCTTATGCAAAAATGGTTACAAACCTGCATACCCCAACCCCTAACCTAAATTGTGCTTTATTTGGAATTTATGTGATAAAACAGCACAGAGTATAACTGTGAGGTGAAAGAAAACAATTAATGAGGTTTTTTTTTTTACAAATATGAATCCAAAAATAGTGGCAGGTATTTCTAAATACATCTTTGTGCCATCAACAGCCCCCAGGTGCCATTTAATTCAGTAAACACGCAAACTGAAGATTCTGTCAATTCCAAGCGAAAACAGCTTAAGCTTGGTGGGACTGGATGGAAAGCATATAAGAACCTCCTGATTGAGATTAGTAACTTGATATAGGATTCTATGCACTGATTTAAATCCGTTTGTATCCCAGACTGTATGTCCAGGGTCTGTTTCTGCAAGGTGTTCTGTTGTCTTTTGCAGTCAAACTTGCATACCTTTTAGGCCCTTAAAAGAACAGCTGTATTCATACTAATATTAAATTGCACTATTTTCAGGAGTATTTGAGTAGCAGGGGGCTAAACAGAAACGCCAACCACACTTTTGAGATGTTTATTTGTAAAACTATTAGGAAACCACCTTTCATTCACATTTCTTGAAACAATAATCACCAAAAAAAAATGCTCAATAAGATGCATGACAGTTTGTGGTTGTGAAACAGTAAAATTAAAAGAAAAAAAAAAAAAGTAGCATAACTTTTTTTAGGCACTGTGCTATAACAGAGTTCCAGTTGAATGCAGAATTCCAGGTAATTAATAAAGTTTTATATTTCATGCAACCAGTTTTTAATAAACAAAGTGGGAAAATCCCACCTGCGCAAACAACACCATTAACTGTCTTTGAGCCAATGCAGGCAGTGAAGCAAAACAGAGAGAGAGAATCTTATAAACCCATTTCTATCCTGGGGAACCCTTTCGGCACACCCACTCCGTCTGTAAAAGTTTAAAGCTCTCATTGCTGCTGCAGCATTTCTCCGCTACAAACACATTGAGATTTGATTGATATACACATGAAGGGGATGTAAGTGCTGAAGAGAGCTGCAGCATTCAGAAAGCAGGACACATAATAGATCCTCTGTGTTTTCTACAGAGTACTACTCCACAAAGACTACCTATGTCTAGTTTGAGTGTAATTTTCTTCTATACAATAAGTAGGTGAGGGTTAATGTTCGCCGAAAGTCACGGCTACCAGTGAATATAAAACAGGAGGTGCATAATACAAGCTTGAAAATATTTTAAAGTTGATCCAAGACTTTCCCTCTCATTCAAAATCTGAATTTGTAAAAAAAAAAAAAAAAAGAAAAAAATGGAGACAATGTTAGAAAACAGGATTTAAGTAGACTACCAGCTTCTGTATGAGTCACCAACTGCAACAGACAACTAAACAACCATCAGGACTGAAACAGAAAGGATATATCTGCTTTTTACTCAGCAGGATACAACCTCAGTGCACAGCATGCAGACAAGTCCAAAAACAGCTTGTGCAACAGAAGCATGTTTTTCTGTCATTTAATCGCCCTGTGGTCCCTTAGTTTGTGCGAAAACTAATTTTTGAACCAGGCATTCTCATGGGACCTAGGAGTACATAAATAAAAAGCAATTAAATACAAAAGATAAAAGCATAAAGCTTCATACTAAAAAGAATATACATTTATATATATAATGTATTTTTTTTTTAGTATGAAGCTTTATGCTTTTATCTTTTGTATTTAATTATATAATATATATATATATATATAACATGCCCTTCAGTGTTATGGACATATGAACGTCTGGGATTACCAGTTAATTAAAAGGGGAAACTAACGTCAGAAGAGCTTAAAGTGGAACTACACCCTAATTAGGCCTTGGTCATAAACCGAATGTATACTGTTACCGCCATTCAATACGATAACCGCTATAATTTTCCCATGTATGTAAAATAAATACACTTGCTGTTTTGCCTGTGTACGCTAGTAGCTGGTGTATCCATTCCCTTTTAAGACACTGCAGCGTGTGTAATCACGTGACTCCACCCATCCAGTCAGAAGCGCAAAGAAAGAGAAAGGTGGATGAGCCTACGTTTCCCACCTGCTAACACAGCCGTAAATGTAATGACATCAGTTAATAATTTGAAGCCAAGCGAGCACAAAGATAGACATGATTGCTTGAAGAAATGAAGTTGCGTGCAGAGACTGCAACTTCATCTCTGCAGTGGAGCATGCGGCAGACAGGTTTTGAGCGAGTGTGTGTAAATCTAAATGATCCACATTGTTCTCGTTCTGCGCTTGGTTCGGTGGCACAAAAATTATGCCATAGATGTTGAGCAAAAGAACACGAAATTCAAAGTTTGTCTGAAAGCTTTGGTCGGGACCCAAAGTAACACATCCAACCTCTTCCACCACCTACAGCTCCACCACGCTGTTGAGTTTGAAGATATAAATAAAGCTCCATTACTTTTGACCAAAAATATTTACGAGAGGAACACATTTTCCTCTTGTTCAATGAGACATTGTTGAATGTTTAAACTTGAATGGTTACAAGACTCTTATATTTCATTTATAGTAATATGTAATTTGATTTGGTCAAACAAATAAAAAATATATCAGATGCATTTCCTGCACATGCCATTATTTTCAGAGGAGCTGGACATTTAGCGTAATCAAGTAAAACGGCCCAATTTATCGTGATATTTATTTGAGGCCATATCGTCCACCCCTAACAATAATGTAACTTTTTTGCAGATAAACTGCATAAACTGGGTCTTAAGAGCACCATCTTTATGTTACTGCTACCAGTTTTGTCATATCCGAGTAAACTAGTTGACCCTGCAATATATGGCCAAAATCCATATTAGTACTGACCAATTTGTGTTGAAACATGGCTAAAGCAGTTGACGTTTTCTACTGGTTAAAGACAGTACAACTTATCCATAAATATGCATTATAAGATCTGATTAAAAACAGAAAGAGAGATAATATTTGCCTGCTTATTCCACCCTTTATTGTCTTACTATCTAATTCAGAACTGAATTTAAAGTTCTCTCCATAAACAAAGTTGAATTATTTATCAGAGATTTGACTATTCGATGTGATCCTAAAAGACCACTTCTCTCCCAGACTGCCAGTTTATTGGTGATTCTTCGAGTTTCTAAAAGTAGAAAAGAGGGCAGGTCTTTTAGTTTTTAGATTTCTAGCCTGTTGATGCAGCTGACAGTCTTAGTTTATGTGGCAGACACCTTGTATAATTTTAGGGCCATGCTTAAAATTTTCCTTTTTGATAAAGTTTATAGCTCGGGGTATCTCTCTAGTTATGCTGCTAGAGGCTTATTCTACTGGAGGACATACAAACCACCTTTCCTCAGGTCTGCTGCTTTCTCCAAAAAATGATATTCACCAAATGTTATTGCTATTATCTCAACTTTTAACGTTGTGTTCTCTCTCTGCTTTATTACCTTTACAGAAGTTACATGCGGCCTGGAATTGTAAGGCTGACAACATTCTGGAGCGAGGAATCGACTGAGCTACTATTGTCAACTTCATATTCTCCTACGGATGTCAAACATTAGCTCCTGTCTAACAATGCTTAACTTCATCTCCTAAATATAAATGGAAGTGCTCTTGGTCATCTTCTACACTTGAAAAATGTCTTAGAGCTTGTCTGCTTATTAGTATTTATCTCTCTTAGATAAAGCAATCTTTAAGATGTTTTTGTTTGTGTATTCTATCCTCCAAAGCCCCCATTTGATCGTAGGGCTGCTTGATTATGGCAAAAATTCAAATCATAAGTATTTTGAATGAAATGGTAATCTCAGTCATTTAATATGAATACTCATAAACTCTAACATGAAATTATTGAACATTAACAGAGGTTTTTATTAATGTGTGTGTAAATTCTCAGTTAGCCAGGTCATGGCAACCACAAAACAGGCTTAGATGGCAACCGGCCTTTCGCTTAGTTTTCTGTGGACGTTTCGACACCATTTCAGTAGCCTTTGTCAATGCTGTCGGCTTGCACCAGTTTAATCTGTGGTTGGAGTGCTGATGTATTTAAGCAGTATGGAGGTCCATCCTCCTAAGCACATTACAAATTAGATGCAAATCAAATAACCACCCCTCGTTCTTCTGGATTACAATCCAGAAGAACAAGAATTTTAACCACCTAAACTGATTTTTATTGGAATGTATTTACTTGACTTGGAATCTGTCTGAATGATTGGACTGAATGGAGTTCTCTTCAAAGAGCAGGGATGCATTCAAGACTGACTCTTCCAAGACCTTCAGAGACCATGTTTAGAATTGCTATAAATATTTCCGGCATTATTTTTTGTACAGCACAAAATATAAAAATGAATGGAACAATGTGAATTAATCTACCAAAATAACTTCTTCCAATAAATCAATAATTTTCATAATATATATTGTTGGTAGATGTGCCAAGTTGAAGAAATTTTTCACTTAATTGCTTTGTGTGTCTGCTGTAAATCTATAGTAAAACCAGAACTAGTCCTGATTATTTCACATCACTAAATCCTGAAGGTGGAGAGAATTTACACGTTGGCCGATGATTTTTCTTTCTTTTTTCTTCAAACTTTCATGCTTTTGAAAACCACATTTTATAATTTTCAAAACATGTTCAGTGGTGAGACTGCAGGTGGATGTTCGCTTTTTGCAAAGAGCCAAATCGCATTTTGCTGAAACAGTCTCATAAACAGTCTCATTTTTAAATCATAAGCAGCACGATGTACATCTGCAGGTGAAGATTAGAATGGAATTACGTATTGTATCATTATTAATTTAATCATTATTGTTTCTTTCTTTTTTTTTTTTTTACAAAACTACAAAATCTCAAACTAACCTTCACACAGTTTGTCAAGGCTCCCCAAAAACAAGACCAAGACCGAGGCATAAAGATCCAAGACCAAGACTGGGAGGAAACAGGTCGAAACTAGTCCAGAGATCGGTCTCTAGATCTCCATCTATTGTACAGAACCTTGAAATGACATGTTGGCAACAAGTGGTATACAAATAAACTGATCTAAAATAGAATTTATGCCATATATTTAGAACTGAAACATGAAAAAGTAAGATATAAAACAGAAAAAGTTTACTGATATTTTACCTATAAGAATAGCTAAGACTTAACATAGATTTACCAGCACACTTTTAGTGTGTGATGCTGCTACTGCAGTAGAACTGCTGACTGATTTTGTATTTACACCCTTTGTGTCAATAAGAGTGGCAAACTGAAAATAAAATATAACAAACATAGATTAACTCATATAAGTTTAGAACTATTGTGTTATTTGTTAAATTGACTTTCTTTGTTTATGCTTCAGACTTAGTCAATTAAAGATGTAATTTTTTTTAATGGAGGAAAAGAAAAGATAAAAAAATCTGAGTTTTAAATGTCCAAGGTAGATAAAAACCCTGTTGCCAACATTGAAGGGCAGCGCCGATATAAATGTTTTTCTCTATGTATGAGTGAATATAAGAAATATGAAGCCCATATACTGAGACCCTGCATGTTACAATCCATGGATGTAAACCCAAATAAGTTACCATAAAATTCTTGAAGACTTCATCTTTAAAAGCTAAATACCAGACTATACGTTTAACCAAATTTATAATTTATTAGATAAAAATACCTGAGAAAACAGAAATGAGTTTAAAAACTACCATTTCTATATTCAGGATGACATTAAATATTGATGTCAAAATGGATTTTTGACAAGAATATGTTTACAATGCCCAAGAGCAGCTTTAATGAACATATAAGAGCATTCGGGGAATTCAGGACTGCAACTGAGAAAAACATGCAGAATTAAAACTTCATAAGCCTGCTATGATTGGTGAGGTTTATTTCTGGTAAACCGGTGGTGAAATGCAAATTAATTTCAGGGAATGATTAAGAAACAGAAAGAAGAAAGTCAAGTTGTTAACATAGATTAGAACAGAAGATGATGTGTTTATTTTTTAAATTCTTTTTAAACATAAAATCCAGGGCAGGCACACAGCTTTTAAGCAGGGTTGTCCAAGAACAGATAAGTGGCTCATCACAATAACTGCTGCCAGTAATAAAGCTAGAGTTGGTCCTACTGTGACTATGTTGCTAAAGATTTACCCACCTGACCAGTGTCCAGTGGAAGTCCCAGATCGGTCAGTGCATGTGTTACTGACAGGCAGAAAGACAGTCTCCCAGCCACCGGGGGCGTAGCGCCAATTGTGTGATTCAAGGATGAGTGTTCGTTGGGTTCCGTATGCAATCATGAAGCAGTAGACAACATGGTGCAGCTGGCAGCCATAACCGCAGCCCTTATTGATGTTACACACCAGCTTTCTCGCCTTACTGCAGTCAGGGGGATTCTGAAAAAAAGAAAAAGGACAGTGTTTCAACATTTTCTTATTGCTCAACTTTCACCTCGTGCTTCTTGGAGGCGACATGTAATAATGAATGCCTCATATTGTTTTATTAGTTTTCATTGCTAGTCTCGTACTGAACTCTAATTTTATGTTGCCTGCTTGTGTCTTTCCCGTTTGTCTTTCAAAATTATCTCTTCAGTTTATCTCCAACTGTCTCTTTTTTCCTTCGTTCTGCCTTAAAGATAAAGAATAAAGACTGTAGTTTTCATTTTTGTGGTAGTCAAAGGAGATTTCCCCTTTAAGATATTAATATGTTTTCTTTGATAAGGAGAGATTCTTTCCTTTAAACATCGCCATAGAGCATTGTTATGTACACATTTTTTATTTCAAACTTTCACACTTATTTTCCATGGTGTCTCTGATAGTTAAAAAGAGCAAGTGTAAAAATGTACAATGAATTTCTGAATGATTTTTATACACTTTTTAGATCGCACTTGTAGACTTTTTAGATATTAGATGTGCAACTTGTAAAAGCCTTGATGGATGGATGGATGGATGGATGGATATTGTAAAAATATAAATAAAAGAAAGAAAAAGTTAATGAAGGAATAGAAAAAAAACATCCAAAAAAACAAGGATGTAAAAAGCATGAAGGAAAGAATAAAGGACAAGTGCAAAAAAGTGGGAATAAGGAATGGAACAAAACAAAAGACCAAAGACAGAAGGAATCTAGAAATAGATGAAAAAGAAAGAAAAAGGTCTAATGGAAGAAATGAAGAAATACTGAGAAAGTGTGATATAGGAAAAAGGAAATAAATCATAGACAAGGCATCAAACAAGAAAAGGAAGGAGGGAGGAACAAAAAATAAATGGACAGATTGATGAATGACAGATGATTAGTCTGCATCACTTCGATAAATGGGTTTACAGAAAGATATCGACTGATTGAAGAAAAGGATCAAGAGAAAAAGAGGAGGAACACAGAGTGGATTTATAGACAGAAAGTCAAGTTAATGGATGAACAGATCAAGGGTCTGTACATTTTTAACTAAAGGTAACCAAAAGGGGCTCTGCTCTTAGGTGTTCATTTTTAATTTATCAGGCGGTGCTGGAAAAAATGAGATACAAATATTCTTTCCCCATTGATTTTTTTTCCTTTGTATATCAGTCTAGGTTTAGAGAATATTTCTAGACTTTTAACAACTATCTACAGACCCGGATACTCACTAGAGGGTATCTTATTCCAGAACAATGCACAGCTATTAAAGCCACATTTGGCTTTTGTTTGGGTGATATCTGATCAAAGATAGAGTGCTCTTTAGCTGCTGTTTTGGAAAATTGCTGCTTGTTTTCAAAATGGGCTGAATGCCACTGATGGACACTGACTAATTCCCAGGTCTAGTCTTTTCTGGGGATTTGTTAACAATACTAAAAATATAGGACAGTGCCAGCTCTATCCTTTAATCTCTTTATTGTTGCTTTTGCTTTCTCCAACTCAATTTTCATTGCTCTCTTTTGCTTTATGTTTACTCCACTGTTGTTTTCTTAAGCTAATTCTTAAGCTGTCCCTCTGCTCTCTAGCTCCTATCTTTTAATATCCTTTGTTTCATCCTCCTTCTCACTTTCCAGTTCTCTCTCTCTTAATTCATCAGCTCAAAAATTAGCTGCAACATTGTGCAGTCCGACGGGAAGAATACTGAATAAGAGGAGCTAGGAGATGGAACAATAAACTGTCTATTTTAGGTACAAAACAAGTGGAACGCAACAGATTGCTGCATGCTGTGCCACCGACGAGTTGCCGGGCGTGTTGTGATCCACTCTGCAGCCGATCTGAGCGACTGGAGCATTCGTGCCAACCAGCTTCCTAAACAGCAATTATTCGCTGATGGGAGTGTTTTCCTCATTAGGCTGCTGCAGCTGTGGCTAGTTCAGAGTAATCAGGCCGCCCAACACCCACTGGCTAACACTGCCTATCATGCACTAGCAGGAGAAGTAGAAGGTAAAACAGGAGAGAAACGAGAAATAGGCATACGAGAAAAAATACAGAACACAAGGAGAGCTGAAATGAGAAAAAAGGATGGTAATTAAAAGAAGGTCAGAGGGAAGCAATTAACAAAAGGGAATAGGAAGCTGCCCAAAACGGATTAACACTTCTGTTTTTCAATTACATGAAGTGCAATGCCCATAAAAGGGGACACAACAGACTACACAGGTATGTCCTTCTATTTCAAGGCTCTGAGATCATCAGGAGTCCCACAGGTGTGAGCTAACCCACTAAAATCTACAGTGGCATTTGATTACAAAGGACCTTTTCAAAGCTTGCATTCCCTATAAAGACGGATGTAACTATATCTGTGTGAGGTCATTTCATGGCACGAGTCATGTGGAGACGTAGCCACTACGGAAACCCGGAGTTGCTAATGGAGTAGCTGGAACGGCTTAGAACTGCAGAGGGGCACAGTTCAAGGATAATGACAGCAGATGTGTGCACAGGAAGCACACTTTGGGTTAAGTACCTCTTTAAATAATATTCTTCTCACATGTTAACATCCAGGGTCAGCAGTGGAGATCGTAGAGACCACAATGATATTGTGGGTTTAGACGTGATGGCTAAAACCAACTGAATTTGACAGCATTATATAAAAAGTATATGAATAAAATAACTAAGTATCAGCAGTGTTGACTGATATCCACTCACCTCAGATACTTATAGACACTGTAGCATGTTTCTACACTCTGCAGGCATTTTAGGAATAAGAGTAAGGTTTAGTTATGATATATTCACAACAGGCTTAACGTTCTCCGTTTGAGTGTTATTTCAAGACTATTTGAAGAAGGTTTTACTGATCCACAAGTGAAAAAATGAAATACCCCAACTAACAGCTAATAAAGAGAATCCCAATACTTCCAGCAAAATGTGCTTTAAGTAGTCAACTTATGCTACAACTTGTTCCAGTGTTACATAACAGAGTTTCTACATATTTTACAGAAAAAAATCACCTCTTCTTAAAATTATAAAATATAAACCCTGGGATGCATTTATGGAAACATTAATTTGCAGTCAATACAGGAAGAACTAAGGCAGAAAGAACAAACACTGGAGGTAAGAAATGAAGCTGCAAGGAAAGAATGAAACATGGTGAGGACGGAGGACACAAGGAAGCTGAGAAGAACATGAAGAAGAAAGGTAGGACACAAGGAAAAACAGTAAAGGAAGGAAGTAACCAGGCAAAGAAATAAAAAGAGAAGAAAAGATGGTTGGGCAAAATGAAGGAGCGAAGAAACACATGAGGAAGAAACTACAAAACAAATAAATAAGGAAGGACACAAGGAACTTTCAAAGATGATAGGAAAAGAATATGAGAGAGGAAGAAAGGAAAAAAGAATATGACAAGGAGAAAGACTGGTAAATGAATGAAAGAATGGATGAATATAATTAGGAAGGAAAAAAGAAGGCACACAAGAAAGAGCAAAAAGAGAAACGACCACTATTAGATAATTGAACTGAGAATAAAGGCCTGAAATACTCAGATTTTTTCAGTTCTTTGATTTACCTTCTCCCTACATTTTTATGTCAAAAAGTTTAAAACCAAATTCCATACTTTTCTAGCCTGCATTAGAACTCCTATATCTCTTTTCACTCATTTTCTTGTCTTTTTGTGAATATGCAGCCTTTTTAAGCTATTCTTGCAACATTTTACTGGACTAAGCAATAACTATGGTATGATGCCATTAGAGTTTTGTCCCTGATAAAAAAAAAAGCACAACAAAGCTGTGATTTCACTCACTGCTACCAGGCACATTTTGTTGGTGATGAACTATTGCTGGGAATACAACCACAAAAGCAAAGAAGATATGGAAAATAAACAAGACAGTAACAAATACCATAAAAAACAGAAATAACCTGAGCTCCGTCTGAAGGAGCCATGGTTACTGCATGATGTGAGTGGACAGATGGAGTTAGTTAAGGCAGGAACGAGGGGGAAGCTGATGCAGGTGGCAGTGACAGCAGTAAAAGGAGGAGGAGCCTGTCTGTCTCTATGTGGACATACAGATGTATGGATTTGCCTGAGAGCGCCAGATACACACGTGTATGTACAGGCTATCACTTTGCATTTAAGCAAGAGGATCAATCCTGTGGCCCAACTTCGATAACAGTTGCTCATGTAGGTGTGGATGAATCCATCTGTGCACGGCTGTGTGTGTATGCGGCTGTGTGTGATGAATTAGTGATGGCAGCTGGTAGAGCAGTGTGATCCCTCAACAGTGGTGACAGCAGCTGTTAGTGGTGCCGTCTCCGCCCAGCCAGACTGACTGGGTCCTCTTCATCAAACACACCGGCTCATTAATGCTGCAGGACCCGCTGCCGCAACGCACCGCCCCGTTCGAAAACCCTGCGGCTGCAGAGCCAGGGAAGAGGAACGGGGCTGCTGGGGGGTGAGGAGCTGAGTCCTGAATATCATCAATATCCTCGGCTGACTGGACATGTGTGTTTGCCGTTAAACTGCTTAGGCATCTCTGCATAAGCATGTCTACAGACGTATCATTCTGCTTCTATGCGTTTTGGCGTGAATGTGCGTATGTGTTAGACTCTAAAACGCTGACAAATAATTCCACTTGTCAGATCCCAATGCTGAAACCTGGCTGCTTTCTTCTTTTTGTTTTTTTTTACCTGTTACTTGTGGAAACTGATGCGGGAAGATAAAGATGGTGCAAATGAGACAAGGAAGCATGAAGGATCCCAAAAATTGCAAATGTGCGCTTATCCGTGTGAGGCAAGCACTTGAATGAATGCTAACAATGTGGCTTTGTCTAAATGTATCTTCATGACTAGAATATGGGCCAGCTGGCCTGTGTGTCTGCAGATACCTGTAAATAGGTGATTCTGTTCTGGACCAGATCTGACAGATCTTTAGCCTCCTTCACTCTCCATTCTCCAACTCCATCTGCCTGGCTGAGGTAGTATAGGTCTGTCATGATGGATCTGGAAAAAAAAAGAAAAAGGATAAAGTTTCCATTATTGAGAGCATTCATTACACAAATAAATCCTTGACCATATATGATAATAAGATTATTTCTATGTAGTACAGTTTATCCTTATTTTCAATGTACCATCCATGATGAACTAAGATGGAAATGTATGTGTTTTTACAGAGTAATTCAGCCATTGTTTGCAATTTTACATCTTAAATAATGCAACCATTTGTTCAATTAGGTGAAATTATCCCTAATATCGTTAGATATTATTAATATGTACAAATTCTATGACATCACTTGTTGTAATCTAACGCCTTTCCTGATGGTTTGTTCATTTCTGCTCTAAGCTTAAAGGTGCTTATTCACGTTGCATGTTGAAACAAACAACAAAAACTTTTTGATCATTATTAAATTAAGTTATTTACACCAAACGTTCACTCTGAAGGTGTTTAGATTTATTTATAGAATGTCTAAACTGGGTGCAATGAGCAGCTTAAACATACCTGGGTGTTAGTTGCTGAATGTATCAAAAATCTAGATTACAACTGAACCAGCTCTATGATGCACCTCTTGTTGTTTACAAGAGCCAATGTCACAAGTGAATTTCTCTATTGTGAGATCAATCAAGTTCCATCTTATCATATCTACAGCGACCATCCTGCAATGCGCCGCAGCAAGGCGACAGCTCGGTGTGGTTGAAGACCAACCTGACTTACAACTCCGTGAAAATTCCACACTTGAAAGCCTATTGAATCGCAAATTTGTGGTCATGACCCCACTTGGGGGGTCATTGATCAACTGCCATGGGATCTTGAAATCCACAACAGGAATTAAACTAAACAATAAACATTTATGTTAAAAGGTGTAACAGTATCACTTAAAAAATGACAAAATAAATTACTTTGATTGTTGAGGTTTATAGATTTGTTTGTACTCTAGTCATGAGTCGACCCATTTTGTAGCTCTGAAGCTAAAAAAAAAAGGTGAAAACCTCTATGCTAGTCTTCATTGCTTCGGCTTGTTTACGCATTATGCCCATGTGAAATATTGCTCCTCATGTGGTATGGTTATACACAAAGGGCTTTATTTACCAAACAACTGAGGGAGAGCTAAGTGTAAAGCACAAAAATAACAGATAATACGCCAGCAGGACATAACCATTTTTCATAAAAACCCTATGTGCAACCAGAGTGGGATACTGGCCTATAAATTTCGAAAGTCAACGAGATTAATGCCCCTTAAGCCTTCGACTGGTTTAACTTTCGGACTACAGCCAACTGCGTGGGCTTACTGAATTGGAGAATAAGAGAGAATGGATCATATGTTGAATTGAAAATAAAATCAAATGAATAAAAAAAAGGATGCTGACTACTTGCCACCAGTTACCAGATGGTACAGTGCGCCGGGGGGGCAAGCGAGGTTAAAGAGAAGAAAAGTTAAATGCAAATGTGTACGGTATATAAACATTAACGATGACTATAGTAGGTGACACAACAGCTATTGGAGAAGGGTGCTCCATGACTGAAACCACATACAGGTCTGTTTACTAAGCACGGTGTTTATTTGAGCATCTGTTTATCTATTTATTTAGAGAGTAGTGTTTGTGTTGGTGTAGATTAAAAATTACAAATATAAACTGTGAAATTACAGATAAACAGATGGCAATACCTGCCTCAGTAACTGCTGTATGTATCAATATCAAAACAGCCATGAGCTTGCTTTTCATTATGATAAGCAGCCGTGTGAAGCTGTTTTGTTGGAGGGATTTTTTTTTTAATCTCACTTTTTGCCAACAGAGCATGTTTGTATGAATGAAGATGATAGCTGATCACAGCTCTAGGCTCTCATTTGCTGCTGTTTAATCACCCAGTGCCCAAACACTGTACCCTGGTGATGCTTTGGGAGGTTACATTTATATGAAAAAAACAAAACAAAAAAAACCCCCCAAAAAACAGTATTTACCAGCAGAGGGCCGTCTCTCTACAGGGAAATGTCATGACATTCACTTGGGTCTCACTATTAACTACTACCGATGAAAATGTAATAAGTTTATGCACTTTTTTTAAGAAAAACTACAAAGTAAGGCTTTAAAACTGATAATGCTTTGGTGAAAACCCAGATTTTTAGCAGCTTCTTTTTATATCTTAATGGAATAAAAGTTTTTTTTTTCCATTACAGAGTTCAGAATCCCAATCTGTGATGCAAATAATACAGAAAAAATGACCTTTTGAATTAATAAACACTGAAATAACTTGTACAACGTGGAGCTAAGATGACTTCTAACTTTGTTTCCTCACAGCAGCTACAGTACAGCCTCTTGTCTGCATCAACTGCAAGAACAATGGTCTGCTGGTGCAAGCAGCTTTCTTGCATGATTTTCTGGTTGCTGCTCTCTCAACTTCAAACATAGGATATGCAAAAACACTTATACCTACTGCATGGGGGAAATACATCGCTTTAGTGTTTTATAACAGGAAAAAGCTTATTGAAAAGATTGCATTGCTTTTTTTTCATCAAGCACATTTTTCACATAAGCCATCAAAGGGAAAAGCGCCTTTATTTGCTAGATTATATAAACTGAAAAGAGACATTCAACGCATTTAGAGGAATATAAGGCATGAAAATTGATTGAAAAATAACCCTGTTTTAAAGATGACAAAAAGGGTCTATTTCAAAGCCTCAAATTATGTTGCTTCCTTTCTTTATCACAGCAACGTATTTTTTGCACCATTTACACATGTTCCACTGCAACCTATTTTGATTTTTATGATTAGGTAAGTCTGGAAGCAAAACATTGTGTACTAAGCATCACAACATCAGCATAAAAAGACTGTTAAGAACTGCTTGGATTGCTATAAATATCAGCTAATCATATAACTGTCATGTTACATACCATCTTGAGTCTGTAAATACTATACAATCTAAGCAGACTGACATTAACTTATTAAGTTGAGTAGGATTTAGTAGTCTTTGCCTGTTAATTCACAAAATAACATCAGTCATTGCATGTTTTTTTGATAACACACATTTTTACTAATAACAACTATCTAAAAGGAGGACATTGCTCAAAAGTATTCTAGTTTGGCCTGGAGTTCTAATCTGTCACATTTCATAACAGTCTACTTGACCAAATAGAGATCAGAACCACAGACATTGCAGCAGGGCGTAATGTTGCAAAATACAACTGAAATTTTCTGCATGTCACCAATTAATGAGAATAATTTTTAAACCATGTTTTAATAGAAAAGAGTTGAAAAGACACATTACTACTTTTTGATATTCATCAAATGAGCTTAAACATCTGGAATATGTTTTGTTTCTAATTGGTAAAAGCTGAGAAAATGAGAGGAATACCTGTACGTATAGCAAAGTTTTGTTTTACTTTGCTCATAAAAAGTAAAAGATCACAGTGGCCTTTAAAGATGCTGACGTGGCTTTGTAAGCTTCTGATAGGTCGAGGTCTTAAAATCAACTTGGAAGGACTGCAAACGGTGCCATGAACATTCTAAGACTTTGTTCTTTCCTGATATTTATAAATTTATAGACAACCTTTTGCATCTATAATGCTGACTGACAACAACAGCATCTCCCCAGCTCTTGAGCTGTAGTTTGGATTAAGTCTGCCATCTACATCCCACTGACAGCAAATCCCATTGCATGTCACACACTGCCTGACGTCGTGACCATCCACTCTCAAACATGCTCGAGACTTTTGATATATGCAGCTAAGGGCAAACACATCACACACTCAGACACACTTATGCAAGCTTAATTTATTACTCACTTCTCGACCCAAATCAGTCACATCCTGTACGGCTGAGACGTCTTATACATGTATTCAGTAGCCCATATAAACAGACACACACCAAGCAGATGAACGAACTGTCTCATTTCAACACTCTAGAGTTGTGAATAGTGCCTGTCTATGCCAACTTAGACGGTATCGTCACCCGTTGGAGAGTTCTGAAGCAGCAGGCGTTTGTGTGTGTTGCGGGGGGTTGAATGGGTCTAATTTTTTTTCTTTTTTCACACACAGGAGAGAGAGCCATTACAACCCCAGTGCGGTATGGAGCACACCTGGCTGACCACAAAAATGGAGCAACAAGGAATCAGCGAACAGGCCCTGTGGGATCCGGGTCCTAGACAGAGGAGAGCAACACATGATTGAAGTTCTGCAGACGTCTTTGTGAGCGCCAACATAAACGTTTGTAGCATTCCTATGTACATCTTGCAGGGCATTCCAACAGCTCGACCGGTGCAGCTGTGCGGTCTGCATTTCTCTGCACTGTTAGGACCAGGCGGTGTTTTAGGTTTAGATTACAGCAGGAGAATAAATGGGTCATGAGAGAGAAACTAGGCAAAGACAGGTGAAATGACAGAGGCAATGTATTAAAGTCGAACAAAGGACTTAAAAAAGGAAGTGATTAAACTGGGTTAAGTAAGTTTGAAACAGTGCAGTGTTACTTTTAGGCCAAGAAGAAATAAACTCTATTTAATCCTGCAATTTAAGCCATTGCTTTTGTTTTTGTTATTTTTAGGTTCTAGTGGCCTTTACTTTTTGTGTTATTTTTGAAAGTAGGCAGACAGGAAAGAGGGAAAGATATGTGGCAAAGGTCGACTGACCGGGACTAGAACCAGCGACAGCAGGGTCGGGGACTGAAGCCTCCGTACATGATCAGGCGCTTAACCTCTACACCAACGTCGTGCCCAAGCCATAGCTTTCTGATAACTAATGTCTGAGATAACATACAGTGGCTTGCACCAGTATTGAGACCCCTCACATTTTGTCACATTTTCACCACATTTAAATGTACATTTAACTGCAGAACAACAGAAAGTAGTGGATGGTCGGGAAGTGAAAAGAAAGCATCCAGAACCAGCTTCAGCTCTATGGGGTAAGTATGTTCATACATCTTGGCAAACCAGCTCTAGCTTAGTCCGACAGTATAAAATGTGTCAGTAAGCAGCAGATTTTAGTTCGTATAGTTTTAGCGGCAGTTGAATATGAACAATAAATAACCCTGTAAGAATTTAACCGTACAAAAATTTTGAAAACCATGTATCTTCCTCTATTAGCTTCACAGTTACATTTCACATACAAGCCTATTAAAATACATGAATGTTTTTTGCTGCACGTTCTAAAATGTAACATTTATTGAGATGGATGAAGCCTGAGGTTGGTTTCTTATAAACCATTTGATGTTTTTTGTTTGAGTTACAAACTGAAATCTTAGTAACGAGAGTTTAGCTTCTGCTCTCTTTTTCTTTCATTCATAGAGCATTAAAATTCAATGAAACCAAGGCTTTTTCTAATTACCACCAATAATGCAGAGCAGTATTTACTGTACAGCTAAAGCATCTCTGCTTGCAGTGAATCGCTACACATTACTTCTCTGAGATTTACAGGTGTTATTGGCTTTCTGGCAGTCCTCTGTAAACATCAACATTATTTTCATATCGTATATGATGAATGGGACTAAAAGCGCCTCGCATTACAAAAGATGCGTCTGCTGGAAAGAGCTGGAAATTCCTTTCATACTTCAATTTAAGAGCTCCATTTCTATTTTACATGGAGAAACACTGTAGACAAAGACAGTGCTCACATCAAGCATGTCCCATCATAAACAGAATTTAAAAGGAGTTGTCATTTGTTCTTTTTATTGCTTTTTGCACTCTCATCTATTTGTTATGCCTACCTAGTCTATGTTTAAGCCACAGAAGTTAATCACAGAGAGAGGAAATGCAAAAGAGTGTGTGGCTATATCAGTTAATCTGTGTATGTAGTAGTTGATCTCTTTTTAGAAAGCTACTTAGGCAGCGATGCCTGAGACAATAGGTCCTTTAAATTGCCCCAGGAGGAATTACATCTAGGAATGGGACGCCTATAATTCGTCATGCAGTGGATCCCAGGTGACTAGAAGGGTGTGTTCAGGATGTTTGCCCTTTGTTACTCTGAAAGGAGCACGTGCTACTTTACAGTCATGGAGCTGCAAGGATTTAGATCAAATTCCAAGAAAGGAAGACCTGTATGTTTGCTTTCAAAAGAACATGTTTGGTTTTTTGTGTTTAACTCCTTGACCCCTGCATTTGTAAACATGCATTAAAAAAATCTATCCATCTATCCATCTATCCATCTATCTATCTATCTATCTATCTATCTATCTATCTATCTATCTATCTATCTATCTATCTA
>JAUZNJ010109859.1:0-20212 GCA_034780135.1 Jordanella pulchra | reverse complement strand
GATTAAGCGAAATTAGAGCAAACTGTGATCTTTGTGCACCGTTGCACCCTGCTATTTACTTGGACTTAAAACTTCACTTTTTACATTTTGATTTGTAAAACAAAAAATGAGAAAGCATCATTTTTCTTCCATATAACAGTTACGTGCTGCTATGTTTTGGTTTTTCACATAAAAAGTTATAAGTCAGCAGTTGTAAACCCAAGTGACTCATTTGTGGTGTTTTTAAAAGGGCTGCAAAGATTTGAAAATCTGGGCCTATATATCGATATTAATATTGCCCTTTTGTCTGATTACGGATATTTATCCACAATCCTGAGCTGCATCATAATCGCCATCGTATCACCAAACAAATGCAATACCCATCTCCTCTCCAAAAACTGCAGACACACTGAAATGTTTTGTCACTGCTGGCCCAGTTTTACTTATTGAACCGATGAGGTTATTAAGTATTAAAATGTCTTCTAGAATCATCTCACTGAAGAATATCTACAGTTATTTATGATTTTTTTTTTTTTAACCTACAGGATGGTTCAGAGTCTCTGCGTGTCAAAGGTCCAAGGTTTTATTCTCAACGTCCCTTCCAGAGTGTCTCTGGGCATCGTGTCCCTCCCGCTCCGTCGGCGTCACTGGCTGGCAGTACGACAGGTTAACGGACATTACTACAACCTAGACTCCAAACTAAAGAGTCCTGTCTGCATCGGAGGAGAAGCAGAGCTACGGTAGGAATGCGGTCTGCTCTGGATTAGATCGAATCTTGGCTCCGCTGCCTTGTTCGAACCCTTGTCTCAGGGACTGAGTCATTCCCATGCGAGCAGTCACATGGAGGTTACCTCACTCCTTTTGTTTAGCTTCTAGACTCTACACTCTTTCTGTAATACGTTTCCTCTCTTGCTTTCTTGCAGCACATTTCTTAGCGAGCAGCTTTCTCAGGATGTGGCAGAGATGCTGCTGGTGGTCCAACGGGAGGTGGAGGAGGACGGTTCATGGTTAAACCCCGAAAGCCCAAACAAGTGATCTATTTGGTGTTGAAAAACAAAAAGTCCTCTGGGAAAATGAAAGACTCCTTTTTTTCTTTCCTTTTTTTTTTTTTTTAAAGAAACACTTCATTAAAGAAATGTCTTCAGGGAATGCACTAAAATACTCTTAACAGACACACAGTAACATCCAAAGAGAAGCAGAAGGTGAAGTTTACTCATGAAATGAAGAAGTTTCTGATTGTAACAGCAGTTAGAGTTTTCTTTCTGGTATGACTCTTTTCTTTCTCCATACTCTGGTCTTACAATAAGAAAGGAGCTGGAAGTGGAAAGAAGCTGAGACAAATGATGACATTCGATGACGCTATAAGACCTGTCTGAACCGGTTGTGATAACAGTTGAACTGTTGTATTATTAGTGACGTAGTTGCTGAGATCTGAAGATAAACGTGTTCTGAGGTGGTTTTCTTTGTCGGCGTCTTAGATTTGGGTGATTCTTCTGTCACATCAGGATTCTGCCGGCTGCCGTTTTCCCTCTTTACCTTTAACCTATGCACTGCGACGTGAGATTTGTGAGGTGTAAACGTGTCTGATCGTGTTCCTACATGCACCTACACGCGGATGGCCGAACTGTGAAGCAGGATCTGTAAATATAAATCAGAACTTTGTGACTGCAAACAGTGAGTTTCAATTGGTATTGAATTGGGTTGAGTCCACTCGGGTAAGCTGAGCTGTCAGCAGTTCTGGTTGATGCTTTTTTTTTTTTTGGGAGGGGGTTTTAACTCAACACACATAGTTACATCTGGCCAATCGATTTTAGTGGAAAAAGAAGGAAAAGCTGCAACATTTTCCACAAAATAAAAGAGTGTTTTGTTTCTTTTGTTTTCCCTCTAGCCTCCCCTACAAGCATTTTTTGTGAAACATCTTGATGTTTATCTGGGGTGAACAGCTGCTTAAGGGTTTAAATTAGTTCTTGTGATGTTTTACCGCATGGGATCAGCAGGCTAAACAGTATTTGATAAAAATAAGGCTTTCAGAAGGATTTTATTTGAGTTTTTCTTGTAGTTTCTGTGTTAAATTGGCTGCAAACATTAGACTTTTTTTCTTCTTTTTGGCCAAACTAAAATACATTTCCTGCCAGAAGTTTAAAAACACTCGTCATGTAAGTATTTCATAATGCTTTGGAGTTTCAGTGATTTATTTGAACAGTTCTCCAGGGTGAACTGATAACACAGTATTCAACTAACTTTGTTTTTTAAAGCAAATGTTGGTGCACAAATTTGAAACTATCTGTTTCCAATAATCACAAAAACATACCTGCACTCTACTATTATTAAGACAAATGTCTGTTAGCAAAGTTGCAGAGAAGTTTCTGACATTTAGTTGCGTTCAACAAACTTTTAGGAATAATTCAGGCTGGAAATTGTCCATCTGTAGGTAAAAATCTGTAAAGTGAATTTAAACAGACCAGACCTTTGAACATTGATCAGGAACAGTGATAAAGTTTCTATTACAGGAAACCTTTGAATAAAATCAACTTGATGAGACCAATGACAGAAACTTTATGCAAAAAAAAAAAAAAAAAACCTTTAAATGTGATGAATGCAAGAAGAAACTCAATAATAACCTGTAGGTAGTTTTATTTTTTTAGGGATTAGATGAACAACAAATTTTGTGGTCAAAATTATATCAAAAATCTTTCAGCTCCTATATTTTTTTCACCCTGAAAAATTTCCAACACGTCAAGGAAACTCGAATGAACCAAATGAATGGAGATTACAGGACTAAAGATCAGACCTGAAGGGTGCATTTAGTTTTCCAGTTGTTAGACTATGAACCCTCACACACTGAGTGTTCGGTTAGTTAATTAGGGAGGAAAATGCAGCTAAAATGTTTCAATTATGAACACCTGGTTGGGTAAGCAGTAAACCAGCCTGGTCACACAGCTTTGCAGGGTGCTCAAACTAATTAATACTCCAGAGAATTTAAATCCTGCTTCACGGTTCCCTTCTGAGTCCTCATCAAAATGAACATCTTACCTCTTTATTTACTTTTAATCAGTTATAATGAAATGAAAACCTTAGCTACTGTGAAGCTCACAGCAAAAAGAGGACGTTGTGTTCATTTTGATGACATCAATAAATTCAGGTCATTTTTAACTATCCTTAACACTTGCAAAAACAAAACTGTCATTCTGTGACTGTATGCTGTATTTATTTTTATATTTTTGTCTGTTGAACTATGCATACCAAAACAAGCCAGAGCGCTGTCTCTGAACGACACTAGTGACTAACTTCTGCAGTTCATTTTGTTGATGCTTATTTATAATAATAATAAACATGTACCTCTTGTTGGAATTTATTCAAAGCATGTTTTGTTTGTTCTCACATAAAAAAAAACTAAGACTGTTTACAGGTTATTAAGGTTATTTTTATTTATATTAGACTCTCAAGTGTAAAAGGATGCCATCCAAAAGGAGCATTGATAACCATACAAACTCAATTAACAGGGTCAGTTGGCAGGGGAGGGGGATTGAATGAAATCTCAAACCGTACCATATATACACGAAACATCTTGGAGAGATCCCAGAAACCCGATGCTATACATAGTTTTTATTGCTTGTTACGGTAGAGCTACTGCAGCACCAGTAGCAAGGGTCATATTGCTATGTACCGACTGTGGTTTGCATGGGATTTGTAGTTCTTCCACTCCTAGAACTGGAGTGGCAGTTGTAGTTCTCCATTAAACAAGTTATTTTTTTTTTTTTTCCATGAATACTGAGATACAGTCAACAGTGAAATATACAGAGTAGCATCATTAGTAGTACAAGGAAAAATACAGAATTGCCACCTATAAAAAGTAATAATAATAAAAAAAAAATATACCAAGTGAAGGAACTGCATTAACCATTCACAGAAAAGAATGAGTTGTTTTGCTACAAGCTTTTTTTTGTTGTTGTTTCCTTCCCCCCCCCCCTTACAATATTCATATAAAAACATGAAAAGAAACAGGTGGTACAGAAACATGTAAGAATATAAAACTACAACGCTTGTAGCATCAATACCATCCAGACTGGCCTCGTCACTGTTCACAGTTTCACACAGAGTTCTACGACCAAGAAAGGGGAAAAAAAAAAAAAAAGTTAGACCATGAGGCGTCGATTCATAGCTTTGCACCAACAACCAGCAGCTTCACAGCCGGTTACATCAGCCGTCCCTTCCTTTTAAGTGCTTTTAATAATAGTTTTCAGTGGTACCGACTCACATCTAGCATTTATTTAGATTAGTCTCTTTTTTTTTCATAAAGTGTCCGTTCATATGAAAACTAAACTTTTTTTTCTATACATTTTCTAGCAAAAAAGAATTAACGTGAATACAGGTTCCTCGAATGGGAGGGGTTGGGGTGTGATTGATTTCCCCCGTAACCAGTCAGCATGCTGGGAGAGTACTGCTCTTCCACAGAACGGGAGGTCAAGATGGGTCCGGAGATGGCATGGAGGAAAAACAAGACAAATATTCATTATTATTCTGCAAAGATAAGGTTGGAATGGTTTGAAACATCTGATACATACTGAACAGCTTTAATTCATCTTAAAAGATCAGTACAATACTTTTCCAGCATAAACATTACACAATCACCATTAGAAAAGCAACAAGTTAAAATGAATTTGCTGTAGTTTTTCCAAAAGGGATTGAAATATTTGAAATTCACTTTGCAAAAACCGTGGAAGCAGCGTGATCTGTGCAGAACGTGAATGTAACGTCCTGATATGAAGTCGTGTCTGTTATGTCATACAAGCTCTGCTGCTTTATAAACAGCAACATAACAGGTGTTGGTTTGAGATTCATGATCCCATAGATCTGTAAACAATAATCAGGTGCACAATTTAAAATACTGCAAATTTAAGCAAGAAAAAAATGATCTAAAAATGAGTAAAAATTGCCTTAAAATAAATATCTACCCAGTATTTGAGAAGCTAAAAATTATCTGGCATTGGAATGAGTATTGTTACCCTTAAAATAAAATAAGTAGATATTAGGCACTTGAAATAAGACACTGCTATTATGTTTTCTCATTTTAAATGTAAATTGTCTTATTCCTATTCCTCTCTCTTATTTTGTAAAATATGTACAGTTTTTTCTTGAATTGAGTGGGTAAGTGAGAAATCTTACCAATGGAATTTAAAACAAGAAAAAAACAATTGCAGTCTCTTATTTCAAATGCATAGTATCGAATTATTTTTCTTTTATGGGTAAAAATACTCATTTAGTTGGCAGATAATCTTATTTACCTACTCAAATCAATGGTGAATACGCTTATTTTAAGAAATTTTGACTAATGTTTATAACATTTTTGCAGTGTTAGAAATAATCTATGTTCCTGTTTTCTGCTTTTCTGGCCTTGACCAGTGATCAGCAGGTTAGCAACTCTAAAATGTGATTTTTTCCAAGAAAAAAATGCACTACATGTGACATCTGACAGAGAACATAGACTAGAATCCCCTTGGTAGAGAAGAAGATTTACTCGGAGAGAAAAAAAACAATGAGAGGAAGACTTTTAGCAGATAACAGTAAGGCTGAATAAAATACAGAGAAAATAAGTTTGCCTTGTCATCTTAAGCTTCCAGTGTCTTTCAGTCGTTGAACGCTGGATTTAGAAATATAAAAAATCAGAGTAAAGTTAAACATACCTTCTAAAGTAAATAAGCAGTAAGACTTTAATTTTAGAAATGCTACAGATGTTCATCGGGCTCATCCTTGATATAAAATGCTGAAGGCATCTCAAAATGTCAACTCTCCTATATTGTTGTCGTCATTTAAGAATAGTTCTTGGGAGGAATCAAAACCTGCTCAAATCTGTATTAGGAAAAAAAAACAAAAAAGAAAACTGACTACAAAATTCCTATTGGTGCATATGAGTGGACAGGTATGAATAGATGAAAGGCTGATGGTGTCACGGGCACAGAGGAACTCACAGAGGGGGGTGGGGACTGCCTGTCAGTCAGGGGTAGGCTCTCATAGCCAGGGTTGCCATTGGAGGAAACGTTTGGAGTCCTGTATGGAGATAGAAAGAGACAAGGACAGAAGAGGAAGGGAGAGAAGTAGCAGGAAGAGAGAGGGGAAGCAGGAATGAGACACAGTCAGAATGACAAAAAGGGACAAGAGGGCCGCAGGGTGACGGGACCCAAAGACAGGTAAAAGGAAAGAAGAAGAGAGAGATTAGAAGAAAAAAAAAGTGCAGAAAAGCAAAGCACTTAGAGTTACTAGAAGCATCACCGGCCTTCAAGTGGAGCACTGTGAGGGCCAGCTGCAGACTCACGGTCCACTCCTGACTGATATGAACTAAAATCTACACTTACATGCATTTAAGGCTATTTCATTACTAATGTACCAGCTGTTGAAATGTTTTGCAAATGAACTTTTTTTTTTTAGCATTAAAAATCCCAGAGAGCTGGTTCAATTTAAAAGCAGTGGACCGTGTTATAGTTTGCTTGCTCTTGTTTTAAGCCATGTCAGTATATTTGTGTGGTAATGTTATCAATGAGACTAATCAAAGTAATAATCTACAGTAAAATAGCACTAAATAAGTTGGGGGAGGAGGAGGGGTGGGGTTGTTAAAACAAAAAAGAAATAGAGCGGAAACAAAACAGGAAGCAGAAGGAATCTTGGAGAGAGAAGCAGCTGGACGGATCACGGGGGGGGGAGATAACCTGAGAGACCCGGACACCACAGCGAGGAGACGGATGACAGCGATGATGCAGGTAAGAGGGAAACAGGGGGTGGCGGGGAGGGGGGTTTACCTCTTGACAACCTGAGCCTCACATCGCCGGAGATTTTTACGAGCGCAGCCTCGTCAGTGATGCACTCCCCCTCCGGCACAGCAGTGCACGTGAACTGCTGTCCAGGAGACAGGAGGCCGTTTTTTCAACCAGATCTGTGAAATGTCCGGAGCGCCACTATACCGTCTGTCCTGAAAACACTCGACAGACGGATAGACAGACACACAGACAGACAGACAGACCGACCGACCTCTGGAGCTGTGTCTGTTCCTCTGCCTACACTCTAGTTCCCACTGACCTGTCTGTGTGTCTGTCTGCAGTTCATGTGCTCAGCCTGACAGCTCTGTGTATGCCTACGTGTAAACATAAAGATTTGGAGCTTGCACTGAAACTAGATGCATCCCACTCATTTTAGAATATCATTAAAAAAAAAGTCTTTGTCTCAATAATGCGATTTATTAAGTGAAACCCCTGAAGCTTTATTCTGCAGAGTGATTTATTTCAACTGTTTATTTCTGTTCATTTTGATATTAGAACCTGATCGAAAGGGCAAATGTAATGTCTGAAAATTAGGATATAGTATAAAATTATTTTATAAAGAAACATTAAACGCATGATAAGTATGTAATGTATGTTAAAATATATAATGGAGGAAACCAGCGTGTAACAAAAACTTCCAGTTGCTTTAATAGCAGCTAATCAGGTCCTCCTTACTTTTTCGTCTCCTATATTTTGTCTTAACAGCACCTGATAGATTATCTATGGGCTTCAAATCAGGCCAGTTTGCTGACCAGTTAAACACAGTAAAACCACAATCACCGAGGCAGGTGGTGTTACTTCTTATAGTGTGCAGGTGTCATCCAGCTTGTCTGCAGTGGGGACCACAGACTGCTCTATGGACTTAAAAAAAACAAACCCTCAGATAATATGGCCGCCTTTTGCATCACCTACTGCTGAGGCTTCAAACTGGACTACAACCAGTGTAGATTTGTGCTGCTCCACTGTTGCTTCAGATTCTGGGACCCTGATTTCCAGATGAAATACAGACTTTAATCTGATTTAATCTTTTGGGTTCCAGTGTATGTTTGACCTGTGCAAAGAGACTTTTGCTCAGACTCCAGCTTCACTCATCTCCTTACAAAGGTCTCCTAAAATCTTGGATGGATTTTTTGACATGTTAAGATTATCGCTCTTCCTGGTCCTCCATTTGCTATTATTTAATTTCCTTTGTTACACAAGGAAACATCCGTGTCTCCTTCTAAAAACTTTTTGATGTCTCTGGTTCAGAGCTGGCTTGACACAAGGAATGGCGGTTTAAGTCCACATATTTTAAATATCATGTTTAAGAATGGACTCTAAATAAATTATATTCTTTTTAAATATTTTATATAAAACATTTTTCTTCCACTAAACTTCTCCTTATAATCCTTTATGGCTCAGGGTCCTTTTGACCTTCTCATGTATAAATGTCATCAGATTTCCCCTTGAAATGTGGATCTTAGCGTTACATTTTTGTATTAAAATCCTTTATTTAGTGGCCCTTTTTTATATTCCTTCTATACCATCAGCATACTCATCAGAATAAAAGAAATAAGATACTCAAAATGTATCACTCTAGATGTAATAAATCTGTCCGAGTTTCACTTTTTAAATTTATTTACAGGAGTAATTAGATGAGATTCTAATCTATTAGCATTCCCTTGTGTCTAATTGGCTTTTCTTTGAATAAAGAGTTGATGTTGCTAACACTGAGTGTGCTGAAATGCTGGACTACGATCATGAACTGCATCCTAAAGCTCAAAGATCTCCTCTCAGCAGTGCTCATTATTCAGCCTCTGTGTCGTGTTTCTCTGAATACTGATGGACCCTGATCTGAGATGGGGGCAGCAGGTTAAGGGTGCCTGATGGTCCAGATGTGGCGACAGAATCACAAGGATGATGTATGTCTGGAAATATGTTTTGTCTGTCTTCCTGTCTGTCTGTCTGTGTGTCTGAGTGTCTGTGTTACTCACGGGAGGGGCGGCGCGCTAGAAAATGGGGGTGTCCACCCGGCCCCCGGGTAATTATAGAAGGGGGCCATTGCCCCTCGCTGAGACCCCGAGGATGCCTGTCTACGTGCCTGATGGGAGGTGAAGGGGTCCTCACTCTCGCTGTCCGAGTCGTCATATTCTTCTGATTCACTGTCGGCGTCCATGAAAGAGACAGAAACAGAAAGAGGCGAACGTGAGAGAAAGGAAACAGAAATGACAGAGTTTCTGTATCACAAATGATAGACTGTGCAACTAAAGAGCATTTATTGGAACCCCTATTAAAGAAGTGTGAACCACAGGGTCACTGATTCTCCACCGACTTAGCATGAGATGCTTTTCTTACAATTATCTTGCGTTTCCCACCAGACTCAACAGCAGAATGGCTGAAACAAAGTACTGTACATAAATAAAAACTATAAATATATATCTGGTCACACTAGTGAGCAAATGCCTTTAGGTTGAATGACATATAAAAACAAAACAACATAGGAAAACGAAACACAAGTATGAGTCAGAATCCATTATAGCTACAGTAGAGCACTGAAGGAAAGCCCTTAATCTCCTTCATTTCCATATGTTTAGACAAACATAACATGCTTTTAAATACACCACAATACATTGAGAGATAACAAATTATAAAAAAGCAGTTCTAGTATTTCACCAAAACACAAATAGAGTGAAACCTGTAGTAGAGTTTGTCAGTATTTCATAAACTAACTCTTTTATTTTGTTGGTCAGTAAAGCTGATAGACTCTTAATGCATGAAAAATATTTGGTGACACCAAGATGCCACTTCTTTACTCCATTTAAGGTGGATTTTTAGCAATTTTTTCTGTTGCTTGCTGAGGCGGTAGTAAACCAGGTTCTCCCTCTAGCTTTGTCTGTCTCAGTATCAGCTATTTTAATCATTTTCATTTTTGCTATCATAGTATTAATTGGTGAGTCCGGTTAAGCAGCAACTTCCAAGTAGTTTTCCTAACTCATGAAGCCTTACATTAATTGCATGCTCTTTCTTTCTCCTTATTCAAAGTGGCTTAAATAAAGGAATCTTGAGGTTATGAAATGTTTTACTCCAGCTGCAATTTAGGGAACAGGAATAACAAAATTATTCAAATTCACTCTGATCAAGTGAAAAACTGAACATAAAAAAATGCAGGAATTGTTTTGGTTGCAAGTGGTTTCTGTTAATATGATCACAATAATAATTCCTTTAAATAATATTTCTGTAAAACTGATTGCAATAGATTCAGTCATTGCTCTTGACACGTAAAAAAAAACATCACATTGAAAAAAAGGTTCTGCTTTTGAGGATACACATGATAGAAAATCATGGTGCAACCATCACACTGCATAATTCTTCTGTATCTTTATGAAACTCTAATAACCATCCTTATCATTGTGGTGAATGTTTAACTACAATGCCACCACATCGGCTGAGATCAAATGTCTTTGTACTGGAAGAATGACACTAAAGAAAGCTCTGATTAAAGTCTACTTCTCTTTAAACACACTCCAATGTTTTGTGCACGTTGGCGAGTATTACATATAATATGGCAATCTGTGCTGTTTACAATCATGAAGCACATACTCAAACAGCAGAGTAGAATTACAGATTCAACCAGAGACGAACACCATCCCAGTTTCTGCTTTTAAAGCAGGAATGTTCACCATCATCTGTCATAAATGTTAAAATGTAACAGACTCCTTATATTACAAAAGATTTACAGTACATAGATTTAAATTCATGCACGTTGTATATTTTTTTTTTTTATCTTTTCTACCTTGGGAAGCTCCTCCAGGCTCCAGGAAGAGAGCAAAGGATGGCAGTGAAGGCCAGACCAGAGAGGAAAGAATAAAGGGAGAGGTAGAGCAATCCCTCCATCCCATCATAACACAGGCCTTTCAGTGAGTCAATGTAGTCCTAAAAAAAAAAGACAAATTAATTATGTATGGAAGCAGTGGTGTGGAAATAAGTGTTCGATTTTGATGCTGTACCTTATTAAGACCTCTGCAGTTCAGCAGGGCTACCAGCTGATGGAAGTTGCCCTCTGTGGAGTTGAGGATCTGTTGAACCTCCCTAAGTGATTTCTGTGAGTAACACAAGGTGGATTAATGTCAGAGTTTTCCTATCAAGGCCTTTATTAGCAGCTGCCTGTGCAAGAGCTGCTTCCTACCTCTGCTTTGGGAAACTGTGGGAGAGCGTTCCGGTCCAGATTGGAGAGGTGTGTGTGGATGCTTGAGAGCGCCCTCTGAGACTGGGTCAGCAGCTAGATCCAGAAATTCGATGAAGTTAGCACAATCACATTCTTTTATTTTGATTTCTACTTATAGGTGAATCGGCTGCTGTTGTTTTATGTGCAGGTTCTAATCTGAGTTATCACTGTTCAGAGGTTCCCATGCATCCATTTCTAAGAATGAATTCTATATTAAAATTGAAAATAATTGTACAGAATACTGCTTCCACAATTTGTAAAAATAAAATACAACTGATAACATAAGTCTTTCTTTATTTTTGCAGACTTTCTACATACAGAGTGAAGCATTCATCTAGAAAACAAAGAAATTATTCTGTTTTTCCAATTTAACAAGATACTTTGTACAAAAATAATAAAAATGTCCCTTTTTTAAAATTAACGACTTAATTGAAAATAATTAACGAAATAAAAACATGTTGTTTTTTTACTGAATTGATGAGATGATGCTAATATGATTTCATAGTGGATGTTCTGTTACTGTCGACAATGCAGATTTCTAAGAGAGCAAAGTCTTTCCTTTAATGAGACTTTAGCATATCCTGCTTGTTCAGTTCAATTCAATTGGAATATTCTCTTGTCTCTTAATTATGTCGATACGATCATTATTAGTTTGTTGACTTTGCAAAGACACCTGCATGCTGGGCACTACTAGTGGCACATCTGTTTCTCCCCTTCTTCTCTTCACACTTTATCGTGTTAATTCAGAAAAATTGTTTTCTTACACTTTTTAAAATAAAAAAAATGTCATTAATTCAGAAAAACAAGTTTCTTTTAAGCTATCACATTAACTAAGAAAGAACATGGCTTTTAAAATTTATTTTATTATAAAGTTATCCAATTGATTCAGTAAAAAAGACCAATTTTTTTTTCAGTGTTTTTTTTTTTCTTAATTTTGTTTTCCATACAAACAAGCTGAAATATATACATAAACCACAGTTTTCTATTTCACCATTTTACATAGAAACCATCAACATAGTTGGTTTTCTACCATAGATTGAAAAAACACCTTATCAAGAAACAGGGTGGAAAAAAAGTGCAAGATGTGCAAAGGTTGTGAAATCAGGAACTGAAACCAGAACAGCCTCATTGAGGACTTCAGCCTCCCCGCATATAAATAGTGTGCCTTCTCTACCAGCTGAGCCATATAGCACCTTATCATACATGTTCCTTACCACTGAGTGCAGGATACCTCCAAATGCTTAATATTTGCCTGTGTTATGCCTCTGAAAACAGTTTTGGACCCTTGTTTTAATGGAGAACCCAATTAGAGGAGATGTAAACCAGGCAAGTTTAAGGGGACCTGGAAATTTAGCATCTATCAAGCATGGTGGTGGTAGCATCATGCTGAGCACCTATTTCATTCCCAGTAGCATTAAAATCTTTGGAATGATGAAGCTTGTAGGCAACCTACAAATTCAACCAACTCCATCTCCAATCTAAAAACTGGATCATCAGAAAAGTGATCAAAAATAAACATCACGAGTTGGTAATGAATGGAAAAAGTAGGTAGGAACTTAGTTACTAAGCTCTGAGCATAAATCAACTCAAAATGGATAGACTTATGCTACTGTTCTACTCAGACACACATTGGGTCATTTATTCTTAATCCATGAGGCTTAAACTTTCAGTTCAACCGTATGTTGGTAGACACTGAGGCCGAACAGATTGAGATCATTACTATCTAAAAGTTATTTCCCACCAAACCTGTCTATCCATGTCTTTATGGACCCTGCAGCCAAACAGGTAGGAACCGTACTCCAAGTGTTAGCACAAGTTTAGAAGCATGAAGTCGCCCAGAGTTCCTTTAACTGATGTAAGGCTTGAATACAACTGCAAGGACAATGAAACCCGGTGAGAGAAACAAATTACTGCCATTTAGCTCAAGAAAAGTCTAGGATTTTCACAGAAGGTTCGTAATCTCTGCAAACTATGCAACCCTCAGCATCCTCTGATCCAGCTTTGTGATTCTAAATGGCCGTCCACTTTCTGTCCGAGTCGCTGCTCTAATCCCAGTGGACTGTGGAATATATAGCAGCGTGGAGTGATTAGCAAATAGCATCTTATCAAGGCACTGTACTGTTTCCTATAAATGGAGCGATTACATATCTGTCTAAATTATCAAAAAAAAAACATTAACTTTCAGAAAATGTGGTTGGTTTATTTTTCAGCAAATGGGAAAGGCATTGATTCAGATATTAGTAAGAAGCTTCATGTATATACTTGAGCCTGTAGGTATAATTCAGTCACTGTGCAATCTGATAAAACTCCACAAATATTTCAATTTCTTTTCTTTCTTTTTATTTTTTTTGTACTAAATTTCCCTTTGAGGATCAGTAAAGTATAACTGAATTGAATTGATTTTTTTTCTTCTATGTGAGACACAACTATTCATAAAATCCATGCCTATTATGGGTTGATGTAAACCTCTGACTTTAACTGCAACATGAGAGGACATGAACCTCTGTGTTTCTCACCCTTCCTAATGTGCT
Source organism: Jordanella pulchra (assembly GCA_034780135.1). Lineage (NCBI taxonomy): Eukaryota > Metazoa > Chordata > Actinopteri > Cyprinodontiformes > Cyprinodontidae > Jordanella > Jordanella pulchra. The sequence goes on along the minus strand of JAUZNJ010109859.1, from coordinate 6,686 downwards.
GATACAATGTCCATGTGACTGAGAGTGGTCACATTACCTGCTGGAATGGACTGTTCATGCTCCTGCTGCAGGTCAGGTAATAATCCAACACGTCTGAACAGCCAACAAAACAGCAGCACACAAAAGATCAGCGCACAAAAGAAAGGAACATTCATCTAGCATTGTTTTTCATTCTGCTATCAGAAGCACATTTAGGGCGTCAGATCAATGTACAGGGAAGGCGTGGCAAAAAGAGAAAAACATTACAGATTTCTTTTTTATTTTTCCAGAAAGGCTTTTTCTAGCATCAGTACTATACCTGAGCTTGTGCCTGTGGTGACCTGGGTGGAGTTGAGGACGAACACGTTTGGCTCTGAGCAGAAGTCGCTGAGGGCCTTCAGCAGGAAGCACAGAGGAAGTAAGAGAGGATGATGAGGAAGGAATATTAGAAAATGATGGCAGGGAGAAAAGGTTACTTGAAACATTGGGAAACTGATGTTTATAATGTTTCACAATAGAAAAACATTTATTTTCAACTTTCATTTTGTACTTTTGGATAAATGCGTTCCCTCCTGGGTGGTATTTTAAGTTAAAGGCAGTTCAGTTAAGGGATTAATTTCTTTAAATAAATATTCATATTCCTTTAACTTTCAGGCATCTGTTTATATTACAGCTATTAACCTTATTGCATTCGATTAGGAAGTTATGTGACAGACCAATATAAAATAAGGCATTTTTTAATTGAGGAAAAATAGTACACCACTTCTAAAACAATTAGTATTTAGGAATAATTTGAAAAAATGTGGTGTTTAATTGTGTTAAACTCCCTGAACCTTTATATTACAAAAGATGTCTGTAAGAAATATACACAAAGTTGGTAATTAAAAACACACCAGTAAGTTATTTGTTAAATCTAGAATATTAAACCTGTCTGAACACCTTTAATTATGTTTAAAGCAAGGTGTAAAAATTTAACAGAAAAATAAAACACCTTTTATTGGAGAAAATGAATTAAGTAGAAGAAAAAATAATTTCCAAAACATCAGTTTGCTCATAAAACACTTAAACAGATGCATTTTTCATAAGTTTGTGGATTTCACTTCATGAAGATCTTGAAACAATATTTGTCAATTTAATTATATGTATAAAAAAGTATGTTTAGTCAGAATTATTATAAAGTGGTTCATGTTAGTTCGTCCTTATATGTATGGTTTTCTTTTAATATGAATGACAAATATTGATATTTTCCTTAAAATGTTAAATGATTTTATTGAACGTAGACATTTGTTATTGGATTGCTTTTTTTTTGGCTGTAAAGGTTTTTTTTTTTTTTTTTAGATTGTATTTCCTTTCTGTTCCCTGATGCTCATGGTAAATATGAAAAAAGAACTTTTTTTTCCTGTGTTATTTCTTTACCATGTGGAGAAAGAAACAAGAACCTGTCCTCTAACTGTTTTCCGCCTACAGACTGATATTTCTCCTCACAAAATAGCTCAATCTATGCTCTGAAGTCCACCCAGGTTGGATGCAGATCTGGACTAAATCTCCCCATAGTACATTTAGTGTTGTCCATTAGGACACAGAATTATCGTTGTCACTGTCTCTGCTGAAGAACAGCTGCCCCACATCATAATACTCCGACAATCCTGTTTACTTTAGGGGTGGTGTGTTCACTATTATATGTGGGTTTATTTTTCTGCCAATCAGTATTTAAAAAAAGGCCAAAAAGGTTATTTAGGTGTACCAAAAGGGCCTCTCAATTTTCTAGTTTTGATTTTAAAACCATGCAGATACAGTATATCTATGTATCGTTTTCCCTCTGCTTTACAACTATGCCCTACTTTGTGTTGATCTATTACATACAATCCTTATAAAATACATGTACTTTTTTCTTACTGATATGATCAAATGTGCAAAAGTTCAAGGAGTATAAATACTTTTGTAAGAAACCAACCAAGAATGACAAAATGCGAACCCACCAGAAGAGGGAGTGAGAGGCCCAAACAAGGAGGGTCGCTCACGCAGTGAAAAGCACTGACCCAGAACAGCACAGACTGGGCCGGCTCACAGCTGCTCCATTGTTTCCCTGTCAGTAACCAAGGACAGAGTGGCTCTATGTGGATGCATAGGCTTTGGGACGTCACCCACCAGCCCCACATGACACCGAGACTCTTAAACTGAACAGCAGTTAAAGAAAGAAAAATCCCCTACTCACAGACCCTTTTGACAAAGAAGCCTGCCCTTCAGAGACAATAAACACACTTTACAGTTAAAACAGACATTCTCATGCTGCAGATCTAAACAAGCTCTTTGTGCGCTACAAATGTCAGAGTTTAAGATTTTTAAGGACAAGTTAACACAGCCCGCCTTGTCCTTAACGGCCTTAATTGGAAATGTCCATTTCCGAACATTATTATCACACTTTAGCACGCTTGTTCTTATTACCCAATAGGCCAAGCTTCAAGCCAAGGCTTTGAGCCTGTTACACTGACAGCAGGCTGATTGTTTCAGTCTCCTGAAGTGGTCCTAAGATGCCCTCCCCGGTTCTTCCTGTCCCCTCCTCACTCTCCCTGAAGGCAGTCCTCTTCATCTTTTATCTTTATTTCTCCAAGCCAAACGGCCACAAACTTGCGTGCAATAACACGCACTCCGGTGAACAAATGCACTTTGTTAAAAAGCGTGCACACGCTCATTGAATCTTTAATCTCTGACCCATTTTCCTGCTGTCTTGGTTCTCTGCCATGAGCGTAGCATTCCTTAAGCGGATGGGATTTTCACATTAAAATAAAAAAGAAATAGAAATCAAACACAGAAATCTCACAGGACTGCCATCAGGGGTCAGGCCTCCTTTGTCACTTTTTTTCTCAAATGCTCCCTTCCATTCACAGTCCCTGCTATCCTTTCCATCCCTGCCCAGTTTTTATGGCGCTACTCACCACAACAGTGGCTGTTTCCAAACCCAGGGAGCCCCAGCTCAGGAAGAGAGCCAGCCATGCCAGCACGGTCATCCTGTGAGGGGGGCAAACAACATTCAGCCAGAGGGACGCTCTGTATATCAGTCCAGAGCTGTGTGCTTTCTGTCTAGAGCTAAAATACTAAGTTTACTCACAGGATGAGTAGCCAGCGGGCTTGCTTGGCCAGTCCGAGCAGGATAAACAGACACACTATGAGGTCGAGCAGCAGTAACAGCACATACGACAACCACCTTAGAAAAAAAACAGAAAAACAAACAGATTTCAACATCAGATATTACAAAAACAGGACTATTTTTATACTACAGTTTATGCAGAAAACTATTAAATAATATCTTTTTATATAAATCGAGCATTTTTCAAACACAACAAGAGCGACACACAGATAAAATTAGGTATATTAGATAATAACAGCAGACAATGGGGGAAAAACAAAAAGGGAACAGAAATAAATGAGTTTTAACCAAGAAAAAAAAAATCGAATTTAATTCAAAATCAAAGTGTTAAAAATAAAATGACATTATGAAAAAAATAAATGAAATACAGATATTTAGATAAATAGATGGCAAATATAAACTGCTTTTATTTCCCAAAACGGGTCAAAGTTTATTTAAATGAATAAAACAAAAATAAATGGGTATAGTAATACTTTTATCAATAGGAGGTGAAGGTCAAGACATGAAACTAATTAGCAGGATACCACAGTAAAACACAGAAAAACATTGGTTTAAATATAATGATTGCTTAAGAAGTAAAAAAAAAGTAAAAAATGAAGGCTTTGAAAGTTTAAGGAGGGTTGAAGTAAAAGTTCAACTTGGAATTCAATTTAAGCAAAAGATTAGTAATAGATAATCCTGGTTATAAAAAGTCAGATGAAGAAAAACAAAGAAAAAGTCTGAGTGTTGTTAAAATATTTTACACCTTAAAATGAGGATGCTGTGATTCTCTTTTTTTCAGTTTTAAAGGGTCTGAATCTAAAAAATAGGAGTTTTACAAATTTCTACAACAAAGGCTTTCTGGTTCTGGTGGCGCCCTGTTGGCTTATTATAAGTTATTGTTTTATTTTACTCTTTGTTTCTGGTCTATTTTTTAATAAAGTCGCACAAAGGACATTTATTACAGATCCTTCCTCCCAGCTGCTGTTTGACTTTATAATCTTCACTTCTCTAAACAGACCCAGTAGGTGTTTATATTCATGCTGTTAGCTGCCCAGTTTTTATCTGTTTAAGGAATGGTTACTCCCAGGTTGTTATATTCACATTTTTTCCATTTCTGTGTAAATTGATAGCTGTCTTTCTATCTTGCACAGCTACTGATGTGCATTTCTTATGTCAGATTGTGCCATTTTCAACACCTTGTTGTTCCTGAGATATGGGTTTTCCTTTGCAGTACAGTCCATTCTATCTTTTTGATTATTTTATAGCTAGTTTTAGTTTCATTTTTATAACCATATAATTTCAACTGGCCTTTTTGCTTTGCTGCTAACACTGAAATTTCCCCAATATGGGACAACGAAGAAACTTTTCTTTTTATTCTGAACAAAAAACAGAAACTTCAAAATATAAGAACAGTACTTTGTGAGATATAGTTTTTATTTTGATGTAATTTACTGTAAATTCAGACACATTTACTAAATCTGTGCATGGCACATAACAGGTTGAGGCTTGAGACGTGTCCTTGGTATCAGGACTTAGCTCAGGATCGAATGGAAAAATAGATAATGAGAAATTACAGTTGGTTTGGTTTCTGTCTCTAGTATTCACTGGGTAAGAGGTGGGATGAATAAATAAAAGTCCATCACAGTTGAAACCGATTTATAGAGGACAAACAAATCCACACAAACACTCCACAAGGTGGAATATGCTAGGAAGGCCCTGCATGCATGAGGGGAGAAAGACCTAGGGTTTAAACCAAGGACCTTTTTGCTACATAAAAAATGTAATTTCTACAGGCAGTAGCCAAATCATACGACGTCACTGGTCTGCACTTTTATCAAATTACATCTGAACTGCAGAATTGTTTCTGGAGACTGAACAATTTATGTTACTCTGTGTTAAACCTTCAACAGAACTGTACCACTTTATACAAGTGTTCAAATCAGATCTGATTTGTCTGACCTTAAGATTCACTTATCATTGCTAATGAAATTTAAATTTCAGCTAAATGTAATTTGTTCTAGTCTGCAAAGGTTATATAATGAGACAGTAATCAATAAATAGTTTACCTATATGGTTTATGATTAAAATGTCTTCATTTTTGAAACAGCTAACATACTTTTTTTTACATCAAATTGCTTGTTAAAAAAAAAACATCCTAATTTTAAAAAAGATCCATCAAACAAACAAACAGTTAAACTAGAAAGAAATCTAAATTTCTAAACCAGGTTAAGTCCAAAGCATCGTTCACACCAATCTAGGATGATTTCTGTTTGTTTTGTGTTTTTATATAGAATATACTTTGATAATATGGAAGTAACTACTGTAAGATTAAAGCAAACTGCTTTCTAGGACACACTAATATAAAGAACTGTGATATGAAGAAAACTGGAACGTAATTAAATAAAAAAAATAAAATATTATCTTAAAAATGTCTTCCCTGTTTTTAGAAGTTAATATCACATTTATCAATCTAACTTTTTCTTTGATGTCCCACCAGGCTCAATTTTAGAACAACCAGTGTTGTTCCTCTATGTCAATGAACAGCCTGAAAGCTCTTCACATCTTGGGAGTTGATCTTGGCATATTTATGACAGCAAAGGGGGCGGTAGAAGTCTGTGGGAGTTTTTCTTGTTGTAATTGATCATAGGAACATCAAAAAAGATGGTTTCAAGTATCCTGGTGTAGGACCGGGTGCTCCAATGAAATTTGAATCCCGTGGCAGGAAAGTGCCAGGAACTGGTAAAGGTCATCTTAGCTGCTCAAATGTTATATTTTAAATGTACATAATCATATTGTAAGGGCCAAACCAAACTAAAACATTTTAAAGTCCCCAGTGTCACTGTACAATCAAGCTTTGGATGTTAGGTATCAGCAAAGTCCTGAGCTACTATAACACATAAATACTTTTTCACTTAGGAAATATTTAAATTGTAAACCTGACTTTTAAATGTGTTGATAGCCAGATGTAGAAAAAAAAAGTTCAAACGATGATCAATAAGAAGCAGAGCGTTTAAGGGAGGCGCGACTAAAATACTCCTCTTGACGACTATGCTTTTTCTTTTTTTATTTTAGGGTCTGCAGATGTAAATGTGAATTAGCTTGTCACTGGTAACAGGGAAGTGAAATGAATTTAAAGTGAAAACACAAATAAAAATTCATATGGAAAAAAACTAAACAAAGTCAAAATAGAAACTGGTCTCACAACTTGAAGTTGGCCAAAATATTTAAAAAATTCTAAAACCCAACAGTGCTGTAATTATTTTGTATTGAAAATCATAGCTACAACCTTTTCATTAAAACGGTTAATCTTTTAAAAAATAATACATACAAAGAAAGTCTAGACTAGTTCAGAATGACTGTATTCATTTCACACAAAAAAATTATAGTTTATAAATGTTTGGTAAATTGTGAGGTCTCCAAAATATAATCATATCAAATTCTAGTTATGATGCAAATATGGACATTATGTCACATTTTTAGCATTATTTCCAATCTAAGGAAACACAGACAGACAGACAGACAGACAGACAGACAGACAGACAGACAGACAGACAGACAGACAGACAGACAGACAGAC
>JAUZNJ010109848.1:0-20213 GCA_034780135.1 Jordanella pulchra | reverse complement strand
AAACATTTAGCTGTTAAGCCGAAAGAGTCATTTATTTTGTGTTTCTTTGTTTTGTATAAGCAAGTCTAATATATCAGTTGTGTACTTTCTAGAATCAGGTTATGTTTTAAGACAGTTTTCACTGTAATGTGAAAAAGAAAGTTTCCAAAGCTTCCCATCAAACCCTTTAATGGAAAGGTCATAAAACTCCTTCAGCAGCAATAGAATGAAGTAATTATTTCCTAAAATCTCTTCAGGCCAAAACAAACCTGTTTGCAGTAGACCACATTTAGGGATTTTTATTCATTGCTTACCTGTTTTGCTACAACATTGCATTGGTTTATTAAGGTCAGTAGATAGCAGCACCTCTGTCAGGTCAAAAACTATTGCAGTTAAAATAGGCTCAGAAACTGCAGCAGCTTGGTTTGTTTTGGTTATACTACCCTTCTGCTGTAGTTTTTCAGCTGTGTTCAGGGTCACTGTCCTGCTGCATCTTTCAGGTAGGACCATGCTTCAGCTGCTGGACCAATGTCTTCACAATGACTCTACAATACTTTGGCAAACAGAGTTCAGGACTGATTCATTGGCTGCAAAGTGTTTAGTTCCTGTGAATGCAAAACAAACCTAAGTCATCTCCCCTCCACCACCGTGTTTGACATGTGGCGTGTTTGGTTTGGTTGTCTCTAAACATGGTGCTTTACATCTTTATTGTTGTCTCATCCAGGTAAAGGACGTTATTCTAGAAGACTCTCTGCTTATTTTTGAAAAAGATGCATTATTTTGTGATACATTCAAACAAGCTCTACTTGTTTAGTCTTTCTCTGATATCTTTGTCACAAACGTTAGAGACTCTGGCACTGAGCATCCAGCTCTAGAACAGCTGCATGGTTTGATGTTGAGCTGAGGATTTGTGAGCAATCTGTCATACTACAGTGTCCATGCAACTCTTCCCAGAGTGATGGACAGCCAATAATTGCTTCTCGTTGGTTGGTTTTCATCTCCTCTCTTGTTGACAATGTGTAAATAGACAGTCAGGTGCTCCAGTGCAGCAAAACTTCTATATTCCTGCTGTTATAGAGGTTTTTTTAAAGATGATTAGTGAATCTGTGCATATTATTAGCAGCTCCTGGCAGCTTCATTCACTCTAAAACTCTATAAAATGTATATTTTTCAAGTCATTTTCTCAAGAATCATAAAAAATGTATGTTTGCATGACTGTAAATAACTACTTATAACTTTAGGTACGAGGTCAAATTATTTCTTAAACATTATTAGCTGAAGGAACTCGCTCTATATGACTTCACTGAGTCAAAGTCTGAGCTGCCCCACAGCAGGAAGCTCAGGCTAAGTTACCCTGCAGAGGATCAAGTTTCTTATTGATCTAGTCTGTGTGACAAAAGCTTTACTGTTCCTCAGCCCTCTCGTTAATTAAACTCCTTTATTCAAGTCCATCAGCTGTCCCAGGATAGATTTTGGTAACAATCTTATGGAAACAAGCTACAGCTTCAGAAACATAAGAAAAATCAATTTCAGCAGAACGGGAATCATCTGTACCAGAGATAATAAAACAATGGGTTATTTTATTTGAAACAGAGCGTTTACATGATCAGACGAAAGTATGGTTTCTCATTGGTGACCCTCTGGTAGTGCTCGAGTGTGCCTTCAGACATATTTTTTACACTCCTACAGATAGACTTACAGGTAAATACCCTTGGTAATTAAATTCTCTAAAGGAGCAGCAGACATCAATAAAGCCTAGCAATATGTAAGCTTCATTTAGTTCACTCCTTGATTCTTTTGTTAGATTGTTGAACCTGTGCTAGTTTCCTTCAAAAAACCACTACCAGGAACTGAATTAATATAGGTGTACTAAAGGCATCATCAGTTAAAGCAGCGCTAGTAGATTTGATACTCACTTGCGCTGTTTCATTTGGCATGGGAGTTTTTAAATCGTCTGACGTGTTTAATGAAATACTGTGATGTAAAACTCACCATTTTGGTCTGTTTATGCTTAGATCTATGTCATTGTTTGTTTTTTCCTCTCTTTTTATGTTGTAGTGGACCCAAGGTGATGCATGTAGAAGTAAACCAAAAGTCAGCCTGTCATATTGGGTTGTAACTCTTAGCCCAAATGCAGAACACCACAGGAGACAATAGGAGCTTAAAGGGTCTATTAAAGGATGTTAACAGAATGCAACGAGGAAACTTCCACTCAAAGAGCAACAGTCTGTGGATCATCTCACTGAGAAAACAAGGCTTTGATGGTGAGTTCAGGTTTTCTCAGGCATGTCGAAAAGGAGGAAAGGTAATGAATCGGTCTTACTGTAACGGTGAGTAGAACTACTCCGGGAGGGTAAGAGTTTGTCAGGGTTTTTCCAAGGAAGATCCTTGTGCATCCACAGAGGATCCTTAATCTCCAGAACTTCAGATTAGTGGACGAGACGGTGTAGGTGGAGCTGGACTGTGTTGAAGGGTGAGCAGGCTGGCTTATCTGAAGGGGTTTGTAAACACTTGTAACTGCCAACAGAGAACTTGGTTTGAGAGGTGAGTTTGCAGGAAGGAGTGATTTCTGGGAGCGTCAACAGAAATCCCCCAGGGCTCCTTGGAAGTATCGAGCACCTTGAGGGGTAGAAGAAAAACAAAGAATCAAAAATAGTTCTTTGACACATAGAGTTCAAGGTCTTACGCTGGAAGGCACTGAATACCATGGAAGGCAAACCCTCAGGCGTCGAGAACTGACAGTCAGCGACATATAAACCCCACTAATGAGCAGACCGGAAACTGGCGTGCAAAAACTGCTCCAAACACAGCCGCAGGCTCCATCTAGAGGCAGAAGAAGAAAAGCACAAAAGAAAAAACACACAAAAATCGTTGACCCTGACACAGCCATTTTAAAGGCTGGAGATTTATCCGCTAGGGATGGGGGGACAACATGTCGTGACTCAGTTGCAGTATCACAGAAACCCCCCGGGCTAAGACCTCTGACCTTTACTTACTAACACCTGTGAAAGGAGCTGTTACACCCTGATGGGTTTCTGAAAGCATCAGTTTTGCCTGAGACCAAGGGAGATACATACATCAGACTCGGGGGGAGGTGTTGGCTGGACCAGAGAGAGAGAAGGGACCAATAGCTGGACACTCTGAGACTAAGGAATACCTGTTCCTAAAGTAATGAAGAGTTGTTTGCTAAATTCTAAGACTAACTGAAGAGTTATGGTTATGTATTCACCAAAACTCACAGCATTATTCAAACACTCAAAAATGAAAAAGAGGCATTATTTAATTATCCCAAGACTGAAGAGGAGTTCTTGTCAAGGCAATTCCAGGAACATGAACTTTTTAGTCAAGATTCATCTTCTACCAATTATCCATCAGGATCACATGCAAGTGATGCCGATCTCCAGCAGTTTATGAGAAAAACACACCAGACAGCTCATCTCTATATTGCAAGGCAACACGTCGACATACAACCATGCACACCTAAGGGCAATTTAGAGACACCAATTAACTTAACAGTCATGTAATTGGACTGTGGTAAGAAACCAGAATCCCTGGAGAGAACCTACGCATGCATGGGGAGAACATGCTAAGTTGACCTAGGACAACAGTGCTACAAACTGCACAATCATGCAGCACAATAAATATATCTAACAATGGAAACAATGAAAAAAAAAACACTAAAACACAAACCAATAGTCACTGTTATTCTGATATGCATCTAAAAACCTGGGATGCCTTAAGCTGTAAGTCTGCATGGATGTAACAGTTACCTGCCATTTATTTGACATACAGGCAACCTTTGGGTTAAACTCAACAAAAAATTAACGACTTTGAGTGGGAAATAGGCTGTTGAGCAATCCAGTAAAATTCCAGGCTGCAGATTCCCACTGCACGTTCAGACACTCACACTGAGCGAAATCAAGTTTACAGGTTTGGAGTTAAAATGTTAGTCACAATTTAACATTTTTGCTTAGAGTCAGGTTGCATGGTCCTGCAAATGGTTTTATCAACCTGGATCTGTTCCCTTTTTCTTAACACCGAATGACTCAAGTCTTCACAATGATATTGGCATGACTGTTCGTTAAGAGGCTTCCTTTGCATACTGATGTTAGACTTCTCAGTTAGTTTATAACCTTACAGAAACTTTATAGGGCACACTTTGCAAGAGAATGTCTTCCTGTAGAGAAAAGGTGGTAAATGTGAGAAAAAAACGATATCTCAACATATCATTCTTAAAAAGACCGAAGTTAAATAATGAATTGTTTGTATAAAAAATAGATATTCTTAACAAACCACCAATCATTTTTATGTGCGATCATAACTGAAGCCTGAACTAAATTAGAAACACATTTCAGATAAGTGTCAGACTAAGTGGTTGCCTTCCAGTCACTTTGGCACTGATGGTAAGTGCTCAGGGCGGGTTCAGCTGAGCCTTCAACACCTCCCCCACCACATGTGGGTTAAATGCAGAGAGCAGACCTCTGCGGGGTGTCAGTGTTGTGCGCGACTGATCCAAGACACCGTAATGGAGATCTTCTCTGCGTTTTTCTCCGCAGCGCTTGTCTGCCTGGTCAGCGGTGGAGCCCACACTGATTTACACTGGACATACAAAGGTGGGCTGCTTTTGCGCTCAGAATAATTTTAAAATAATTCTTTACATGATTAAAGATGACAATCCTGGTGCGTAAAGCGCGCGTAAAATGTTACTGCGTGGATTTGTTTTCATGTAAAACACAAAACGTAAAAGTAATAAAGGTTTTTTGGCTTGTTTGATTTTGTGTAAATCAAGTGAAATTATTAGAATGTGTTTTAGATGAACCAGGGCTGTTTGACAATAGTTCCTTTGCCCTGCGCTGTGAATTTGCCAATTGCGTTTTGGAAACTGCTGCCTTATCATCTGGAACGTGTTAGGGCAGCTTTAGGAACAAATTACAGCTGTTAATATTCCTGTGGTGGATGACCTACCACATAAAAAACAGTGGAAATATCCAGTTGAACAAGTTCTGCGCGCTCCTTTTAACCCTTCTACAAACAAAAGCTTAATAACATCACTTTAACATAATCAAAATAAACGATGCCTCTTATTTGCGGTCATCAAAGTGACCAACATTTTTGTTTATCCTTTCTCTTTTCTAATGATCACGAACTGTGGGTAAACTCTTCCCCTCACAGAGGGAGCTTTGGACCAGATGCACTGGGCAACCAAATACCCACACTGTGGAGGCAAGAAGCAGTCACCTATAGACATCCAGCGGCGCAATGTCAAGCATAACCCAGACATGTTAAAGCTGGAGCTGAGCGGGTATGAGGCTCAGGAAGGAAATTTCCGCATGACCAACAACGGGCACTCAGGTGAGTGTTGTGTGATCTTTGGGGCTTTTTCATCTTGTTTTTTTTTACATGATTCCACTTATGTTTTCTTTTTTTCCGTCAGTCATCTTGTTCCCTGGTTGTCAGGAGTTTCTCTAATTTCATTTTTAGTTTCAAATCTTCTCTCACTAGTTTCCAATCAACCACCTACTTGTTCAGTAATTAACTCAATATATCAATTAGTATAACAATTAGTCTGATCCTCCCGTTGCTCTTCTTTTAGTGACATGGATATTTTTTAAATTTCTCCTGGATTCTAGTAATTTTGCACTGTTTGGAAATGCGTTTTTTAAATAGCAATTAATTAGCACACTCCATCAACCAAATGTATGGGCAAGAGATGAATTGCACAATGCCTTTTTAAAGCAAATAGTTTTTCTATCTTTTTATTTATTTTTTTTTTACAAATTTTCCATTACCTTATAGTTTATTTAAAGCTGTCTTTGAATAATATGCTTGGAAGGCTGCTGCAAATGAACAATAAAGTATTAATGGTAGGTGATGAAATCTTAATGTGGCCCTCAGTTCAAATTGACCTGCCTACCTCGATGAAGATCACCAAGGGCCTCCCGGGAGAGTTCACAGCTGTCCAGATGCACCTGCACTGGGGTGGCTGGGACTCAGAGCAGAGCGGAGCGGAGCACACCATAGACGGCGTCCGCTACATGGCAGAGGTGGGCTTTGAAACCAGCAGTAAAAGAATGATTTATTAGATATTCACAAAATGTTTGCTTTAAGTCTCTTTATTTTGTCAGTCTCAATCTGATGTGTTTGTTTCTCTTGCAGCTCCATGTTGTTCATTACAATTCTGACAAGTACAAGAGCTTCTCTGAGGCCAAAGATAAGCCAGATGGGCTGGCGGTGCTTGCATTTGTCTATGATGTATGTAAGCCACAAAGACCTTCCTCTGCATGTCTGCTCAGTTCCTTAATCAGCTCTTAGAACAATTTGGAAAAAAAAGAGCATTTGTTCTGTTAGAGGCGGTTTCAAAGATGTCTTTGTTCTGAAAAAAAAAGCCACAAATAATATCCTCCGGCCTTTGAAGTAGGTTTTTCTCAACATAATGCACTAAAGGAGCAGCCAGTGGACTGAGACAAATCTAAGCTGTGAGAAACTTTCTTCCCTGTGCTTTAAGGTCGTTGCGGGAGCAACACCTCAGCTGGCATCCAGAACAAGCTGTCCTTTGAAAAACTAAAATGACTTCCACAATTTTGGTATAGATAATGGGCACCTTTGGGGGAGTTTTTAATTTTACTTGCAAAAACATGCATCATCCTCATTTTAAAGATAAAAAGAAATGAAGCAGGTTTTGCTAAAATGTTAAGTCAGTAAATATGTTGCCAGCAGGAGTGAGCTCTTGATTTAGTACAAACCCAGATTAGGAGGAGCCTGGGGTTAAGGCTTGTCTGAGTGGCGGTAGGATCTACAACAGTTTGAAAAAACGCTCAAGTCTCAAACATCACAAAGTTTTTTTGCACACTCTTTTATAATCCTTTAAGTTGTTTATCATCATCAATTTTTATGGATATTTTGAAGAATTTTACAATAATGATAATTTAGCAGCAGGTTGCACACAGGAAGCTCATTTCTGGTTCACACATCTTCTGCAACCATGAGGATGTTTGTACAATTGTCTGCAAAAAAAACGCCTTTAAGGTCTTTTGAACTGTAGCTGTTTCCAAGATGGGACAGAATCCATGTTAATTTTGGACCCTCTTGTCCATCCATTAGCTGTTAGCCTCCTGGACCAGCTAATCTTGATTTAAATCAAAAGAAGAAGCCAGAAGAGTATTTGTTGCTGATAACATTTCTGCTTATATCTTTTTACATTTGAAAGAACCCCGATTTGACCTCAGAGCCGCTAAACATCCTGTTACTGTCTCACAGTACCTGTACCACACCTGTTTGCACAGATGTTGTTTTAAGTGTTAAAATAGACCACATAGTCAACAACTGTAAGACATCTTGTGTTTGCCAAGTGGGGTTTGTTTGTTATTCTTTAATGCCTTAATCTAATGGGCTGTTCCAGTGCTTTAATCTATAGAGGGATTAAAGGTTATTGAAAAGCTCTCCATTTTTTCCAGGACGGTCATTTTGAGAACACCTATTACAGCGATTTTATATCAAACCTGGGAAAAATTAAGTTTGCAGGTGAGTTTCCACAACATGCACAGGCTCCTCTGCATGGTATTCATCATGTACCAAGTTGTCTTTCTGTAGCCTAAACTCCACAGAGCTCCTTTAACTTAGTGCTGTGTGTCCCCATCAGGTCAGTCTATGAACATATCTAACATCAACGTGCGCTCCATGCTACCGGAGAACCTCAGTAACTTCTTTAGGTATGAGGGCTCCCTCACCACTCCCCCCTGCTTCGAGAGCATCATCTGGACTGTGTTTGACACACCCATCACTCTGTCACAGAACCAGGTATGACGTGGTGAACGCATGAGACTAAGAGAGGTCTTTGTTGTTTCATTAATTTATCCTGCTGCCGCTGCACCCAGATCAACAAACTGGAGAGTACTGTAATGGACTTGGACAACAAAACTCTGTGGAATGACTACCGCATTGCTCAGCCACTCAACGGCCGCGTCGTAGAGTCCTCTTTCCTGCCACGCCTCGGGAGAGGAAGTGAGTGATAATGCTTATTTTTTTTATTTTTTATTTTTTCAAACACTTATTTCACAGATGATTTGTGAATTTGCAGAGCTGGTTTCAAATTCCAGCCATCTTTATTTGCTTTTTGCCTCCTCAGCGTTTTGTCGGCAAGAGGAAATCGAATCCAGGCTCCTCAGGATTGAGGGTCTGATAACTTCTCTTGGAAAGAATATGCATTCAGGTACTTAAACCTTTGGATACAACTATGACAAATGTAAAGCCTCTTCTAACCTTATTAACTATTATCAATCTTTTTTTTTTTTTAAATTAGGAGGACGACTTGCTTCAAGATTTACCAAATCTGGTAAATGTTTTTAAATCTACTCCCAGTGTTTTTATTAAAATAACATAAAGTCCCAGTAAATACTCAGCTTGGTGGCTGTAAAGTTTGATTTTCAAGTTAGGAGTTTATGAAATACAAAGCTTTAAAAAAAGCTTATTAAAAAAGCCTACAGGCTTCTTCTTTATGCGAGTTTAGGTTGATGACATCATAAGGGCATACAAAAGCCAGCCAGCTGATCTGACCTTAGTGGTCTGCCATAGTCTTCTTGTTTCTGCCACATTTTTGCTAAAATGTATTCAGTATTCTTATATAGGACTTAAATGTTTTACTCCAGTTATACAGAATACAAGTAAGCATATATTATGAGGGAAAAATACAAAATTAACCTGCAAATTAAGAAGATTGAACCAGAAAGTCTTTATTTTCATAGCAAGCAGTATACACACAAACATTTAACAGAACAAATAGAAAAATAAGCATGATAAAATGCGGGGGAGGAGCTGGTATCTGTTGGCTTTTCTGATGATGTCAGAGGCACAAGATTTTATCTGTATTAAATAATGTTTTACAGCTAAACGGAAATCAAACCAAAAAGACTGATATGTGACTAAAATGAATTAAAGAATGACTATATCTGCTTATCAGCTTTAACACTATATTATGATTCAAAGATGTATTTTGCGTCTTGAACCTGATGAATACGTTATTATTTCCTTCAGAACACAGTGACCTCTTCCCTCTGGTGCTGAGCTTCGATGATAAAAACACTGATAGTTTTGCTCTGGCTCACCTCAACAAACCCATGGATCTGGACGCCTTCACTGTCTGCATGCATGTTCTCCTCAAAGGTAGGGGGGTCAACACTGTCCTCTCCTACTCCAGCAACGGCCATGACAACGAGTTGATGGTCTCCATCAACGACGAAGCAGATGGGAGGGAGGTGGGTCTGTGGATTGGCAACGAGTTTGTCAACATGCCCTACAACTTGAAGACCCAAGGCTGGACCAACTACTGCATCACCTGGTCGTCCCACTCGGGCGGAGTGGACCTGTGGATCAACGGCATGGGGGGGGAGCAGAAACACCTCCAAAGCAGCCACACAATCAGGCATGGCGGTATGTTAATTCTGGGCAAAGACCAGGACGGATATCTGGGAATCTCCAACACGGACGCCTTTGTGGGAAAGATGACGGATGTCAACGTATGGAGCTATGTCCTGACCACAGCAGAGATCCGAGACCAGTTTTTGTGCCAGAACAATGGCACCGTGGCAGGGAATGTGTTGAGCTGGGGAAGCAGCAAACTACGCATTTTTGGGGGCGTACAGCTGGACAACCAGTACAGATGCTCCTGATTATGGCTTCAACATTTCCAACAAATTCTTGCAAAATGTTCCAAAATGTAAACTTTCCATGTAAGCTATTTGAGTTTTCAGGATTCTAACATGATTATCAAAAAAACTCCCATCATAATCAGACTTATTCATGATATCTTTGAGAAAAATGTGTTCATCCAGTAATGTCAGCCATTGCTGCTTCACTTTACGTAGAATATGGGCTCAGACATGTGCCTTCAGTATGCTTGTAAATCATCTGTGCAGGGGAAGAAAGGCAGAGTGTATATGGGGTGTGTGGCCTCAATACCTCGGCAGTAACTTATTTTAGTCACATTTTTCAATATATCAATGTTTATTTTATGTTTATTTCCTTAAAGTTCACTTATTTTCCACGGAAAGTTCCAGAATCTTGCATTCTTTTTTTCTAAAAAAAACTGTCCCTGCTTGTGAAAGGAGATTGCAAGCTGCAAACCCCCAGAAACATCACAGCTGATGGTGGGAGCTTACAAAAATGTTGATGGCAATGAAAAATAAAATGCATGTCAGGCTCTAGCAATTCAATGTTTAAAATGTTTCATAGCTTCACATATTCATGTCTTTGCACCATAAATAAAGGCCTACATAAAAGGTTGATGGTTTTTTGTTTGTTTTTCTCAATGACTGTCTCATCTTTACAACTAGAGTAAAATCTAATCATAATATTTTTAACCTGCCGAAGAATGTTCAAAGCTATCCTGTAAAAATCAACCAGCCTGAGTCTGAATCTCTGCAAAGATAGTGGAGTCAAAATTAAACCTCAGAAGTCCTTCTCTGTATCCTGCAGCTAATATTTTCCTCTCAGTTCTTTCATTCTTGTCCTCAGAAGGCTGTGCTCTTTTCTGAATTCTCCAGGCTCTCTTTGCTGTCCTTCAGAGGAAGATCTCCATCCCCGACTTTGATCTCCGTTTTGTTCCGCTTGGCGAACAGCTGGGAAACCTCCAGGAAGGTCTTGTTCTTGGTTTCAGGCAGCACTATCCAGATGTAGATCAGCGTGACTAGGCAGATGACGGAGAAAATGATGAAGCTGTAGGGGCCTAGGCCTCTCTGAAAAGGAAGGAGGGAGAGAAAAGTAATCAGTTTGTCCTCAGGAGGAGAGCTTGTAAATATCTCAGGGAGGCACAGCTGGATATAAACAGAAGATAAATGGGACGAAGTTCTGTATGGAAAAACTCTTCTACCCTCTAAACACATTCCTTACTTGTTTGCTTCATTCATTTATGCTTTTCTACATCTAGTAGGTTCCAGTACCTTGTTTATCAAAAAGAAAACAGCTTGAGTCATAACTAATGGGGGACATGTCTAATTATTACTGATTTACAAACTTACATCCAGAAATTACTGACATAAAATTTTTAATTTCACAAGATAAATGATCATAAACAAGATTCTATCTGTAAACTCATATATTCTGACAGCACTGTGTTTAACACAACACCGTCAGCTGTCTGCCATCCAAGTTAGCATTAAAAGGTTTTAAAGATTGTAAACCATAAAAACAAAACATAAAACATTCCCACAACTTTGCTGTTTGCCACATTAGCATCACAAATCTATCAATATTTTGTCGAGAACAATTCTCCATTATGAATGGGTAACAACCCCATTCTAAATGGCACTAGCTATCTGCTTCATCTGAAAACAACTTTCAAGTCTTGCCACATATTCTCAGCTGATTCAGGTCTGGACTTCATCTTGTAACATGAACATGCTTTGATCTAAATCCTCCATTGTTACCCTGGCTGTAAGTTCATGGTCATGTTCTGCTGGAAAATGAAACTAGGCTCTAGCCTCCAGTTTTTCCCAAACTAACATGTTTTTTTTATTTCAGAACCGCCCTGGATGCAGCTACATCAACTTAAACCAGTTTTTCCTGCCTCCTTTAGAGGAAAAGCAAGACACAGCTTGCTGCTGCCACCGCTGTGTTTCGCTATCAGCTTGTGGGAGTTTACAGTCATAGTTTTCCAACTCACATAACACAGTGATTTTAAGCCAACCAAATCTCATCAAACCAGATCACCTTCTTTCATGTTTACTCTCTGCCCTACATGGGTTTTGGCGAACTGAAAACAAGACTTAACTTCCTTTTCCTGCTGCATTTCATGAAGGCCAAAAGTATGAAGTTTCAAGAAAAAGGACCTGAGCAGCGGATCTCTGCAGCTCCTCCTGAGGGCCTCTTGGCCTTGTCATTCTCCTTGTCCTACCCTATCAGTTTAACTGAATTTCCATGTTGTCATTAGGTCTGTCCTGAAGTCATACTTCTTCCATTTTTAACATTTTTACTTTGTTAAATGATCTTCATGCAGCTGTTTGCTCACTAATGTTCTTTAAGTAAAACCGGGTCAACTCAATTTACTAAACTGGTGACTTTTATAAGACAACTGATTGATAATTGAGAATATTTTATAGAAATTTTAAAAGCCAATTATCTTCTTCCTTTTAAAGTTGGGTTACTGTATAACAAGAAATCCCTATAAAACACATTTAGTTGTGGGTTTGTATAGTTATAGGGATATAAATACTTTAAATCGTGGAAATAACTTCCTATTCAAATAATTTCTGTGACTTGCTTTGCTTTTTTTTATGACATAATAAATTTACTTTTATTAGATAGTTTTGACACAAACATTAAATAAACCCTACGTCGTGCATATTCTTTAGTTTTATATATCTAATTCATTTATAATACATAATTATAAGGTTTATGAATTTAGAATTAATAAATTATACTTACTCAAAATTATTGTTAATGAGTGTATTTATAACCAATACATAAAGATTACTGTTGGAATTGTATAATAATCCGATTACCTTTTTACAATTCAAACAATAAACTTTATGTATTTTAAATAAACACACTCATTAGTATTCATTTTATGTAATTATAGTTTTTAATGCGAAATGTATAAATCTGATTATAGTGTATTTCAAACAAATACATTTTATTATTCAAATGATTATGGATCATGTAAGGTTTGTTTCATCGGTTAGTGTTAAAGTGAACTAAAAAGGTAAAATTATAGGATTCTAAATTATAGAATTTGGGGCAAATATTGTTGAGAGTGTTGAATATAAGAATAATCTACATATATTTAAGTGTTGTCATCATAAGCCTCTACTCCTTCAGTATCACATGTTTAACCAACCTCCATGAAGGGGAAAATTAGGCCGACGGCAAAGTTGGAGATCCAGTGGACGGAGCCTCCGACCATGAAAGCTGCCGGCCGGGCCGACTGCCTGAACATCTCGGTGGTCACCACGTTGGGAATGGGACCTGCCGAGCACAGACGGGGGGAGGGGGGGATTACTCCAAACACAGCAACAAACCATCACTCTTCTAGAGCCACAGAGATGAGGCTGACATCTAGCACAACAAAGTGCTGAATTTACTAAATCTGTGATTACATGTCTGGTCCAAGCAGCCCTTCAGCTGATGGAGCAGCTGCTGTAACCATGGTGTGAGTAAATAACCACAGGTGGGTCAGGCTTACTGGGTCCGATTGCATGTCCTATGACGTAGATGATGACACACGCGATGCTGATGTAAGGCATCCATGACACGCTTTCCTGTCAACAGAAATAAACAATCATTATTATTAATCACATCATTAGTTCTCAACAGAAATAAAGAACTGGCTTCTTGAAAAATAATAATGAAACAACAACAAATGTCATTATGCATTATTCCCTTATTCTCTGTGTGTCTGGCCTTGATCAGTACGCGCTGTAACTGATGTCCATATGAATACAGGGGTTTCAGGAGGGACTGGGCTCTGGATCAGTGTGTTAGTAATTCATGCTGTGCCTCAGATTTTCTACAACCTCAGCAGAGATGCGAGATTCTTTTATTTCTCTGAGCAGATGTGATCTGCAGGTGTGGAATATCAAACACTGTTGTTATTGAGCCCTCACATTATAGTTATGTCTGTGATTAAAACAAATAAAAATGCATTAGTTCTAAAACTGGTAAATATTTTGAAGAAATATCTACATTTTCCAAAAGTTTTCTTATTTTATCATGAATGCTCTGTGATTTTGTTACTCTGCCTTCATTTCCTTTGTTTCCTTGTCCTTCTTTAGACTGTTTTTGATGTTTTAACTGGCTTTATCCTGTTGTACTTTTTGTATACTAGTCAAATGAGTTAAAGCGCTGAGAATCCAAGCATGCAAAAGAAAGCCCTGTACTATTACTAACCTAAAGCATAATAAGACTCCAGGTAAACTTTGAAGAGATTCTTCATAAACTTTGTGGCTGTAAAAACTGTAGCTGAGAAGAAATGCAATACTTTAAGCATTCTGCTATTGAATGACAGAAACTGAAGGCTAAAGTTTATTGTTGAAAGCGTTATCCTCCTACACTCCCCTTCAGTTACTGAACAATACAGCCATTATTCTGAGAATATTTAGTCAGGAGAGGGAAAATATCCAATAGTTTTATTTTTTCCACATAATTAGATTGCACAATGTTCTAGAGTCTTAAACTAATATATAAGAAATGTATTTGTAAAATCATCAGAAAGAAGTTGAACTCTGCATGATAACCCATTACTTCCTATTTTCTCTGGCATACTAAGATGCTTTGCTACAGATGCATGTTTGCTATGTGAAGCTGCAGACTTTTATCTCATACATAAACCTCTGGAAGCATTTTAAGTGTGAATGGCACCATGAATCTTTAACCCCAAAATCTAGTGAACTATATATGAATATTAGGTTAACAGACGTCAAAGGCCAAAACCTCAACTGAAACAAAGAACAGAAAGGTGCCTATTAAAAACATGAAGATTCCCAACACTTGGACTTTAAAAATTAAAACGATCCTTGGAAGGTCTGCTGGAAAACTACACCGCATTTCAGGAAAAAACAAACAAACAAAAAAAAAACATCCAAAGTTAAACATGGTGGTTATTTGATGGCATGGAGCTAATTTGCCTCTGATGTCTAAAACTTAGCCAACAGTTTTTATCTTCAAGCTAAAGCACATTAAGGTTTTTCAAGGTTTTTAAAGCTAACAAGTCCACCTCTGAATGCACAAAGTTCAAACTTAAATCCAACAGAGATGCTTTAGGATGACCCTAATGCTCCAAAAGCAGCCGGCTTTAAAATATCTATCAAAGTGTCATTTCATAAATCTCTCCACCTGATGTTTAAGACTTATTACCTATTTTCTGAACGTTTGATGTTGTTGCTGCTGCCGAGGTTGGCATGAGTAAATATTAGATTAAGGAAAAAAAGGTTTTCATGTATTGCAAATTTGGTTTGGTTTAGTTTTAATTTGTTATTGTTAAAATAATCATAATTTCTTTTAGTCACTCGGACTGTTTTTGTTTGATATTAAAATCGTTTGATGATTTAAAACCTTAAGACTGTGAATAAACAAGAACAGAGAAGATCTGTAGGTCAGCCGATAGGGGGCACCAGAGGGCCATGTTTTATTGGTGACCCACTGCAGCTTTAACAGTTTACCTGGAAGTGAAGGGCCACAGTCAGCAGCACACAGGCCCCACAGCAGATCCCAAACCCCAAGAGAAGGAGCAGCCATCGGCCTGAGGACTCCACAATGAAGACCTGTGAGGGAAAACGTCCTGTTCAGAACCAAAGCCTCTAGCTGGCATATTTGCTGTTTTTGTTTTTCCATGGTACCCACAGCAGCTATGGTCATGAAGACATTCACTGCACCAGTCCCCACTGTAACGTACTGGACGTCTTTCTCATTCACTCCTGCAGAACCGTAAATACTATCTGCATAGTAGTAGATCTGTAAAAGAAATGCATTATTTAGAGTGAAGGACAGGAATGGATCTGCTGGTGGAAAAAAAAGCAAAGATCAATGTGTTGAAGGACAAAATGAAGGAGGCCTCACCGCGTTGACCCCTGACAGCTGTTGGCCCATGTTCATAATGATGATGGAGATCAGCTGCCAGCGGAGAGACTTCTGGGACAGCAGGGACACCACCGACAGACGGCCCTCTGCCCGCTCCGACTGGTCCTCCAGACGCATTTCTTCCATTTCTGCATCCACATCATCCCAGCCACGGAGACGCTGCAACGCTGAAAGGGACAAAACCCAAAACACGATTGAGTTTAGTTTTAAATCAGCCACATAAAGCAGTTTTCAGTCCTGTGTTCTCACCCTTCCTGCTGTTCTTCTCGTCTCCTTTCTGGATGAGCATGTACCTGGGACTCTCTGGGAAGAAGGGCAGGAGTAGCAGCTCGATCACAGCAGGGATGGCCGTCAAGCCGAGCATGATGGTCCAGCCTGGATCACGACACAGTTAGGTTTCATCTAAAGGCTGAGTGGCAGGAATAAAACAACAGCAAACATTTCGAAAGAATTTAAGAGTACCTGTGCTGTTGCCTAGTATGTTTCTGATGCCCATCACTTGTGCAGCCAGGATGCCAATGGTGATAAAGAGCTGTGGGACGATGCCAATAGCCCCTCTCAGGTTTTTGGGAGCGAGTTCACCCAGATACATCGGTACCACGTTGGATGATAGACCTGCAAACATAGGAGGTCCTGATTTTATGATTTTATGTGAAAACCAAAGAAAAGCGGTGCATAACTGTAAAGCACACTATAAATTGATTTTAAATTTTTTGCAAACAAAAGATAAAAAAGTTTGGAACTTTATTTAACTCACTATATCTCTACAAAAATGTAAATGCCCCTAAAGGCCAGAAAATATAAACTCTGTATAAATCCTGCAGACCTGACAAAAAATGTCTGTCCACCTAAATGAGAAGCTACACAAGAATAACACTGATGAAACAAGCACCTAAGACATCCAGAATAACGCAGGATAAACTGCAGAAATTCAGTGCTTAGATAAGACAATTGACTGAGAAGAATACTATATTGTATAAAGTTCTATTAGTAGTTTGTCACAAGTCATATAGGGGACAAAATCATTGATCTCAACTTTTTAGCTACCTGTTAAAAGCTAAATATGGTGTAAAACTAACCCTGCATATTACTGGATACAAATGGTAAGCAAAGATGATGGCAGCATTATGCTGTGAGTATGCTATTCCTCATTATAGACAATGAAGCTTGGTAACATTATATGCATACTTAGGCTGCAAAAGAGGTTTGCATTCCAGTAGGGCAACAACCAACCGAAAACCCAGATCTACCCCTGAATAGTTTAAATCCTGGGTTCCCAAACATTTGAGTCTGTGACCCCAAAAACTAACGATGCAACCGACTGGCGACCCCCTCAAACTAGATATAAATACTTCACCCTTTACTTATACATATATAGTTTAATAATCAAATTCATTTAAAAATAAATGTAAATATATGTAATTTGAAAAGTATTGAATTATTTAACCCATCATTTAAACTATTTTCTTAATCATTTTATGGGTTGTTTAATTTTTTAATTGTACTTTTTACAAGCCAATGGTATGGATTTATGGGATAAATAAATACATGTTAAATTGATTTATTTCATGTTATTAGGATGCGTTTTGATATATTTTAGTCCTCTGTATATCCCAGGGATCACATCACAATGTTTTATGAAAACGATCTCTGATACAGTAAGTCCTGACCCCCACTTTAGGAACCTCTGGTGTAAATCAGTACATTTTCACATTTATACTCCACTCTTACAAAATACTGACTCTGAGAGCTGAATATGACCACGGGGCACACCTTTAGATTTTTATCTGTAAAAACAATAGATCAACTTTGGAATAAATCCCAAAGTGACAAAATGTGAGAAGGCTCCATGAGTATGAAAACCGTTGCAGAGGTCAGTTAAATAAAATATCTGACCTGCGCATATCCCCACTATGAACCGGGCCACAATGATGATTTCATAGGTCTTGGCGATCTCACTGACTCCCATCATGATCGCTGGGACGATGGAGAAGATGTTGTTGAAGAGGAGGGTGCCCTTCCTGTTCCAGGATGAAAGCAGATTAAAGACGCTCTCTGCAGATGGATAGAGACTCGTAATGTTTTCTGTGAAGGAGTTTTCACCTTCCCAACTTGTTAACCAGAGGAGCCACCATCAGAGATCCAAAGAAGCCTCCCAGAGGGTACATGGACACAGACACTGACCACAGGAGGGTCAAGAGGTTCTCCCCCATCGGCTCATCGTAACGATCCGTGTAGGTTTTGTTATAAAACTGCTGCATGAACTGCAGAGAAGAAGAGGAGAAAACTGAACAATGTGTCTCTAATAAAACTCTAAGCATGTAGAACTGTTAGAGAAAAAACAAAAACCGTTTACCGGTGCTGGAGAGTTGACCACAGCCACATTGTACCCATACTGGAAGGATGAACCAAACGCAGAGATAAGAGTAGCCAGGGCCAGGACTGTTGTTAGTCTCTAATGAGGGGGACATAAGGAGACCCGTTTGATAAACCTCATCCATAACAGTTATCTATACAGATCCGACCAAACCCTGAAGTTTAACTCACCCCTCTCCGTTCCACAGGCTTCTCCAGCTCCTTACTCTCCTCCATGGCTAAGATTAGACTTGTCACTCTCTGCAATAGCTGTGTTTTGTTATTGCTGCAGCGCTCGCTCCAGCCTGCCCTTTGGACGCGGGATCAGAGAACGCAGTGAAGGTTTACAGCTGATTATTACTTCCAGGCTGCTGACTTTGCTCTCAGGTCAGGAAAGATATTTTAGTTTTATGTAATGGACATGAGATACATTGAATAATAGACTTAACTAGTGTAGACATGCATACAATGTCTCGCTAAAGTACTTGTGCCTCATTATTATGTTTTTTTGTTGGAATATCTGTGTTTTTGAGTTATCCATAAATGTAAAGTGAAAGGTTGCATTGATGTGACATAAATCCCTGTAAACATCAGTTTTTAAGAAATACCATGGTCTGTGTTGGATTTATACGCACTGATCCAATCCATCCTCTTGTAACTTTGACTTTAGCTTCAGGGCTGCTGGGAGGTGTAACCTCAGTTTGAAAACTTCTGCAGCCTCTGACAGTTTTTCCTGCAGTGTTGCCACAAAGCATGATGCTACCACCACCGTGTTTCCCTGTTGGATGGTGTGCAGAGTGTAAAGTGAAGCACCACTTTTCTCTCTCAAAGAAGAAGGCAAGAAAGTTATTTTTTGGTCAAACCTTAGAGCTCCTTGTTCATTAATGCTCACAGTGTCTCCGACATGGAACGTGGCAAAATGTAAGCAAGACTTTCGTGGGTTTTATTCATCAACAGCCTTCTCTTCTTTTATGAAGGTCAGGTTTGTGGAGTGTGTGGCTAACACCTGAGCTTTAGGTCTCTGGAGCTCTCATGGAGTTATCATAGACCTCTAGGCAGCTTCTCCAATAAATGCCTAAAACACCCTGCCTATCAGTTTAGCCATATCTTGTTAACTCTGCAGTTGTGCCAATCTCTTTCCATTTCCAGATGATTGTTTGATCAGTATTCTATTGTTTCATAACCTACCCCAGCCTCAAATCTCTGTTAAGCAGCATGTCTGCTGTAATGTTTGTCTTTAAGAGGCTGTTGGTTCTGTTAGGAACTTCCGAGTTCTTCACAGAACAGTTGGATTTATAATTTGCTTCAGAAGTTGCCTAATCAGAAAACAGACTCCACTTGGTGAAGGGATTTTTCTGAAGGCATCTGTTTGCATTGGACTTATCAAGCGGTTTAAAATTAAGGGACTAAACACAAATGCTTTACGCGCTTTTCAGGTTTTTGGTCAAAACATTTTTCATGCACTGGAGATTGTTGTGGAAACGTGACAAAGGCCCTTTGTCACTATCACACCACAGCTCTGCTTGAATTGATTAAACCAGTAAGAGAGATTGGTGCCCATAAAGGGTCAATGATAAGGATAAGGAAACTTTACTACTTTTATAAAAAGAATTACAAGACACTTAAGTAGGAATCAGCTGCCAAAACCGTCGCTCCAGTTTATTGGATTCATCTGCCTTTATGTCACAATAAGCGAGCTTGAGGGAAGAGTCTTTTGCAGGAGTAGAAATGGCGCATTTTTCTTGTTTTGGTAACTCTGTTTGCAACAGTTCAACACAGTTAGACGGTCCCTAAATCTGTTTGCTCATAAGGGATGTCATTTGTTTTATGGATCAAAAAATTAGATATGACTTTAAAGCCTAACGAAAGATGAGGCGTTAACAATAGTTAGCTACATCTGAAACAAAGGTCTACTAAGTTATGCAGCTCTAGTTTTATCTGTGTCTTTATTGTATAAAAAACATATGTATAAATGACAAACATTTTCAGCATCACTTAACAGCTTGGCTTGAAGACGTGATATATTAACTCTTATTACCAGTTGGTGAAAGACAAAGAGCACTTTCATTGTGCATTTAATAGGTTACTACTTGCTAACTTAACAGGACTCACAAACCGTTTCCAGCTCTAAGAATCATGCAAAGACAGTCGTGTTTGACGATTGAAAAACAATCTGAGTTTCAGTGGAAAGACAGAGGAAACAACATATCCAGAGTGCAGAAATACAGTGGGGAGAAGTATTTGATACACTGTTGATTTTTCAGGTTTTCCCACTTGCAAAGCATGTAGAAGATTGTAATTTTTATCATAGG
>JAUZNJ010109837.1:0-20214 GCA_034780135.1 Jordanella pulchra | reverse complement strand
AATACAGCAATGGCACACATAACTGAGACTGCGCCTTTTTGTACGGTGAGCCTTATGGTCGTGAAAATACGGTAAGTGTCACTGGTATTAAAAACTCATCTTGAACTTGTTGTTTAATAACAGATCATGGATTAAATTTAATACACAGTTCTGCATATAAATTGTGTTCTATACAAATGAGCGTGATATAATTTCTGTACCTTCGTAGCTCCTGTCCCACCACCTCCGACCTGTCCTCTTGGAGCACTTCATACATGTCTTCTTCCTCCAGTCTGCGTTTGTAGCCGATGCTGAACAGAGGGTTCAGCCAACTGATGGTGGGTATAACGAGAGAAGCAGAGTAAAGAAGATTAATTCAGGATTTTACCTGCCAGATTAATTCTATTTTAAAGCATGTCTTAGATATTTGCAAACCAAAGACAAAAGAAAGGATTAGCATTAAAAAGGGAAAAGCTGATTTTTAAGCACTTATTTCCACATAGAAAACATTACAAAAAAAAAAGTTGGAGCACCAAAACTTGTCAAACTGTGTGTCGCTCAGCCCATTCCATAAATCCACCGATATACAACAAAGTAGAAGTGATTAGGAGCAGTAAGGGGAGAACCTCACCATTACTGAGGGGTTTGCTTAAATCAGGGATAATCTGTAATGCGGATCTTTGTTTTTCCACTATGTTGCAACAATTTCTTCACATTTCTGATAAATTTCCAGGGAACTTTACGCCCCCTTTATGAATCAGTCTGGTACAAAATCCATCTAATTAAGAAGAGTGATAAAAGTATTTACCTGCATAACATAAAATTAGGTTTGGGATTTTATTTTTTTTTTAACTGAAACACAATTATTACCTTCAGAATGTATAGAAAAATATGATTGTGATTTCTTCCCTGCAGCTTTGATGGGAGTTCAATAGTCTTGCATTTAACAAGATTTGGATCTGGCTGGCCAATATTTATGCCTGATATTTTCTTGTATTGAAATTGGCCGATACGTCAGTAATCCATTAGTGCAATCCATTGTTCGCCATCTATTTTTAAAGTTTTAACAGATTTATTTTTGTGTGTGTCTAAACGAAACATTGCAACATTTATCTTTATCGACCCCGCCCCCCCAAAAAATAATAAAAAGTACATTTTGGGAGTTCGTTAAAATAATGTCAAAATAAATCGGTATCTCATCTGGCTTTATAATCTTGTATCAGTCTATTACAAATTGTTTAACATAAAAATTGATTATTGTGCTATAGACTTGACTTAACGAAAAATTAAAGCTTATACAAAGCTAAAAAATCTCGCCAAAGGTTTTATTCCACAAAAATGAACACAACCGGTCACGCGAGAACAAAGGAAGTAACCAATAGAAAACTCTTCCTTAAAGCACAGCTTGTAATCAGCTGTTATCTAGAACACCTGCGCCGTAAGAATCTACCATAAAGATCGTTTAGGCCACGTGTAAATTTGTTACTTTCCTCACGTAACGCTGCGCTGTTCAAGCGCGTGCATAACTTTGTACCCTTAAGCTAACTTTACGTAAAATGCACAGTGACCACTGGCATTGCGGTGCCACGCATCCCCGAAGCTGAGTCCGTTTCAAACTCCCCGCGAAGTTGGAACCCGTTCACCGCCGGGGACCCAAAGTAGTTACTCACCAGAAAAATATCTTAGACAGGATGTTGGCCGTGGCCGCAGGGTTCTTCTTGGCATCTTTGCGGACTTTTTCCATGGTTTACCGGGAGGTACACTGCTTCTCAGCTCCTTAAAACGCTGCAGTGCCCGGTTAAGTGTCGTAATTTAGAAGGACACACATGTTACATGAGGGTAGTCTCCCCCCGAAAGTGCGTTACGTAAACCCGGTACGCCCGCACCAACAAGGTAATGTAAAAATAAAGAAAACAGAAAGAACCCCTCATTAGCCCCGCCCTAAAAATCCCTGATTGGCCAGGGAAATATGTTTTGCGACGCTATTGGCTACGCGTCCGGCACGTTTTTGCTGTTTGATTTTTACGTAAATAAATTAGTGACATAATTACAAACATCTAAAATTAATTGAGAAATATGAAAACACATCGACTTTAAAACTACAAACTTCTATTTACGTTATAAGTATGTTATGTTAAAGAAAATCCAACTAACTGGGCTTTTATTTTTTAAATAATAAAGTTCATACACGAATTTTTAAATCCTAAAATAAAAAAAAAACTTGTATAGGATAATTAAAGAACAGAATATAAATGCATACCTAATATAATAATACAAGTTTGTAATTCTAACCCTTTCTAGCAAATATTATATATATATATTAATAACTATATATATATATATATCACAGGCATACATACAAATATATGCATTACTACATTCTAAACTAATGTTCAAGTAAATTCCAAGTACTTCATTTGCTTGAATCACGTTATTATTACTCGGCACAATGTCAAGTTCCTTTATTTCTGTCATGCCATTACAGTTAGAACAGTCATGCCTTCTCGCTAAAGGTCTTCATCATGATGATTCAGTCATATGAGAGGACCGAATCAAGATAATAGGAGTTTCCCCCTCAACTTTCCATGGTTGAGGAACGGCCTTTTGTTTTCCCACTATTTGTTACCGTAATACACGAGGTGTGCCGTACAAAGGGAGAGGATATCCTATGCACAAACAGCAGGCTGTGTATGAAAGATGACCCCTGACTCTCCACAGGTGTTTCCTTCAGGAAAGGTCTTTTTCTCCACAGCATGCCAATACCATCAGGCTTCTATTACCAGTGTAGTACTCAAGGAAACTTCTCAAGCAACCCTAATCACGTGTAACTTGGGTAAGCTATTATACTGACACTGTCAGTCTTATGATAACAGAGCAGAATGACTATGGTTTAATGACTCACGTTTTCCTCCTGTTGATGTTTAGCTAGGAATGACTAGGAAAAGGACCAAAGGAGAAAAGATAGTGGGAGATTATTCAAGAAGCTAAAGTGAGGCTTCTAAGAATAACAGCCAGAGGTTCTCAGATGAGTTTTATCTGAAAAAGTCTTCATTCACCAATAACAGTTTGAAAATGATTACTGACAGGTGAAACCTTGACTTTAGAGATAAAGAAGTGAATATTCAGTCCTACAGAATGTAAAGGGTAACTAACAATTGAATTTAGAAACTCTCAGCAGTTTAAAATAAGGAGGCAGCAATATTTACCAGATATTGATTAAAACAAAAATAGATAGAGTCTGTTTACTAGTGTTCACAGGTTGTTAAACCTCTGTCCACCTGTTCCCCTGAACTCTCACCCAACCAGCCCTGCAATGACTTTGCAGATTTCTTTCAAATACAGATTTCTAGGATCTAAGGAGTTTTAACAAGCTGAAATATGCATCTTAAAAAAAAAAAAAACACTTCAACACTTCCTACCTTTTTTTAATGTTCATCAGGATTTTTAAAACTTCTTTTCAAACTTTAGTAATAAAATCTTTTTTTTCCCAAATAAGCCAAAAATCAAGATCCATTAAAATAAATTGTTGACAAATATAAAAACTACTTTTTATGGCAAAGGTAATTGAAATAAAGAACTGTGTATTAAAAAGATGTACCTTTTAATGTCAGTCAGTTTTCAGTCCACAGCACCAAGCAGCATTTATTACAAATTAAATCTTGACAGCTATGGGTCTAGAACCTGTGTCTTGGTATTTCTCACACAGTGTTGCCGTTGACACAGTTGATCATGTAACTCTGATTATAGCCTAAAAAAATTGACAGGGTTGTCTGGTACTGTACCAAACTGCTCCAGCTCATATAATGACGCACTTTTTCTACAGGTGCACTTTTTTGTGTCATTTGATTACAAACATATTCAAGCAAAAAGGGGTTGCGGGGTTCCTCAAGGGTGCATTCTTGTGCAACTTTTATTTGAGCAAAATGGAAAATATAAATGCTTAAATAACTAGAATGTCAATCTTTTTGTTAAAAATGTTAATATAAAATCTATTAAAGGTCTATAGAGATTTAACTGACATGTTAGGCCAAAAATATCTTACACAGCAAAACATTGTATAATCTAGAGAAATTCGAGAGAAAAATTAGAAGTAAAGGTCTAACTATCGGTTTGGACAAAGATTGAAAGCTATTTCTTAGGCTTTGGTTTACATCAATAAGAGTTAGTTCAGACTTTGAAATACATTTCACACAACATGTTCTTAATTAGATTAGAAATCATCCAGTTTGTGCACCGACAGCCAGAACGCAAGAGGACCTGGAAGAAAGTGACGATGTGAAGCCTTTTATATTAATAGCAGGGTTCTTTATCAGGGATAGACCTGTACTATAAAATATATTCAATGTATAAAAAGGTTATTAAAAATGATTGTTTGAAGTAGTGACAAGCAATATTGTTTTTTTTTCTAAAATTAGACCCATAGGAAATCCTTGGGTAAAGCATAAAAAGGCCAGAGAGAGAGAGATTAAATTTGATCACACAGAGAATTTATTACTAAAGTATGTTTATAAGGAAAACGGCTCCATGTTTTGATTGAGCTCAGTTGTTTGTACAGTAAGTGGAACAGTACATCAGGCAAGTAAAGTAAAAAAAAAAAGCTGCAGAGTGAAGGCAAAGACGTATCAGGTCTGCTGATAGAAATTAAAAGGAATATTATCAGGTACACCTAATTTCTTGCTAAAACAAGCCGTGCATTAGCCAATCACAAGGCATCAACTCAATGCATTTGCACTGAGGTGGGTGATTCCAGCTGTCACAGGATATTATCCTGCAACTTTTCAATGCGTCCTTGGTCCAGCACACCTGAATCAAATAATCAGATGATTAAGAGGACTCTAGAGAAGGTGACTGCATACCGAGGAGGTAATTCAACCTTTTGATTCAGACGTGTTGGACCATGGACGGATCTAATATTTGTCATCAAAAAGGGGAATAAAGGGATTCGGATAAAGGTCTTGATGCTGGTGCAGGCAGGCTGGTCTGAGGATTTCACAACTACTAGAATGTTTGCAATGTTTGTGTGAACAAATTACTTGTTAAGGTCAGAGCGGTACGTTGAAATGAGAGGCAAAGGCTAAAACGAACAAACTTTCAACATAGTTCAATTTTGCTGGGTTCAACAAATCTCAAGTTCAGCTGAATCCGTCATACGTGTTGGATTTGAAAATACAGGAAATTTTACGACATCTGCTGCGAGACGTCCGACTACCCCAGTCAGGCTCAAGTATCCATCATATGACAAGACATCAAAACTGAACACTTTTCAGCAAATTGAAAACTAAAATTAGGTGATCAGATTTTGACTTGCAATGTTAGCAACAATTCTGTTTGGAGTGGAAAAGGATTTTTTTATACATATAATTTTATAATACAATAATACAGGAAATCGTAGCCCCCTCCTTCAGTCAGTCCTGGGGCTAATCCAGGGTTTCTTCCTAGTGAGAGGAACCACGTAAGACATCTGAAACGGACACTAAATTAACCCGATCAGGCTGTTCTTTCATGTGTGATTCATCCTATTACTACAATTAAGGGTTGGAAGGTTGATGCCATAAGATTATCAGATGAAAACATGATCAGTACACATTGTCACAGATAACAACCTGTACCAGCTGCTTCTCTTTGAACTGGCTGCTTCACAGGATTAAGGACGGAGACCTTCTAAGCAACAACAACCATGGCAACATGCGTCTAAGGCTTTAGCTATCTAGAGATTTCGTAAAGACGCTGCTAGCACCTGCCTCTGTTATTTACTGACAGTAGAAACAGCTGAGCTTCATTTTCCTGGAATTCTTCGCCTGTGAAGGTTGTACCTGTTCCCAGTTTACAACACCTTACAATTATTGCTTGTAGAGAAGGTAACCAGAGTGTAACCAGGAGCATCTGAATGATCTTTACGGGGATTTGAAATGTTTCCTTTTCTGCCACAAACACAGATTTGGGAGTAATATATATTTGTTTGTTTACAGATCAACAAACAGATCTGTTATTTTGTGATTTAGGATTAAGGATCCTAAAATGCTGAGTCACTTCAGCCTATATGTCCAGACTTGTTCTAACATGTTTAGCTTTTGCTTTTAATGTCCACAAGTTTTCCAAACTCCACCCACCCATCTTTTTTTCCCTAATCACGGCTCAAAGTCCGACCCAGTTGTTAAAATACAACAGCCATACATAACTCCTGCACTGACAAAAGATAGATAAGTCTGGAGCGTAGAGCACTTCTGAAGCAAAATCTGTTGCCTCCTTGGTTAAAATTTCTCGGTAGTACCTGAAAATATTAAGGATTGTCTAGATCTCACTTTAAATGACTCCATTTTCACATACTTGTCACTATTTCTGGTTAACAAAATAACCAGAATGAAAGAAAAGTTTTGTCAGTCTTTTTGCCTGTAACTTGGCTAAGAAGATTATAGTTCCGGTTTTGATTAAATTAACATATTTTTCCTTAAACCTGCAAGTTAAGTGCGACCCATTGAAGATTTTAAATCTGCTGCAGTTGTCAGGTCTTAAAGAGTTACTCAGTTTTTTTTTTTTAGGACTCTTAGGGTCATAAACAGTTCATTTTTGACTTTCAGATGTGTTCATGATCATTATTTTCTATCTGGCTGCCAGTGAGGCTGGATGAGGTTGGAGGTTGCAACAGCACCCAAAGAAAGAACCAACAATTGCATAGTGGAGGTCATGCAAACTCCATAAAACAGCCTTCATACTGAGATTTAAGCCTCGATGCCTGAGGTCGATCGCTGTATCAGTTAGTCTCTCCCTCAAGAAGATGAGTTTACGTAAACTGGGGTCCTGTTCATGACTGATGGTGGAGGAGAAGGATGGAGCCCTTGGGCCCTTAACTGCTGTAATGACATTTACCTTGGAGATTAGGTGTGGAACACTGCCATCTAGTGGCAGCTCGGGGTGAAGCTTACCTTTCTCTGTATTTGAAGGGATCAGGAAGAAATATTACCTCCGCCAACGAGGTTATGTTTTCGGAAGCGTTTGTTTGTTTGTTAGCAACTTTACAGAAAAAGTTATCGACGGATTTGCTTGGAAATATTTACCAGAGGTGCGTCGTGGGCTAAGGACCAATCCATTAACTTTTGGTGGTGATCCGGATCAGGATCCGGATACAGGAATTTTTTAAAGGATTCTTTAACATTGTGAGATAGGAAATTTTATACATTCTTGCAATAAAAACCTATAACAAGGAGATAGAATTGCATGATAAAAAAATTTGGGGATCCAGATGAAAACCGCCATTACGGGGAAATCGTTTCTTGTCAATAACTTTTGAACTAATATGGATATCAAATTGATTCCAAATGCTAGTGGTATGTTTTCATGGTCACTGAAACTGAATATAGTGTTAACATACATATACAGTGGATAGTTTTTGTTGTACCAATAATTATTACCTCCTCCAAGGAGGTTATGTTTTCATCTGCGTTAGTTTGTCTGTTTTCGAAATAACCGGAAAAGTGTCCGGCGGATTTTCCTCAAATTTTCACAGAAGGGGCATGTTATAACCATTGACAAATGATAAAATTTTGGTAATGATCTGGGTCCGGTATGAAGGTGGAGGTCACAATATGTCAGGGGAATGAGCTGCTTGGCGGAGGTCTGCGCTCCCTGAGTGCTTTTCTAGTTATTTCTGGTCTCCTGAGTTTTTCCAGGCTTGTCTCACTGGGAGAAGATGCAGAGTAAGAACTAGAACTAAAAATATAAACAGTTGCCTCCTCCTATCTAGAAAGTTATTAATCCAGGTTCCCACTGCGACAACCTAATCTGGGATATGCGGATGGCTGTGGCTGAATTTATAGGGTTCTACTGATCACACTAATAGATATTTGTCCAAACAAAGAACAAACCATATTTGGAATAATTCAAAACAAATCCCTAAATGTGCATCTTGGCTCTTCTGAGCTCTACTAAAACGGGACGTAGTGACTGTTCTCAGTCTTTCTTACTCTGGCTTTGCAAAATTGGATCCCTTATATTAATGAACAACGAAAAAAGGAAGAGAAACAAAAAATGACTTTAAGAGGTAGTAACCTTTGAGTCCACATCACTGGACATCAGCAGTCCTGTTCAGACTAGCAAGCACTGGGGATCTCTGTTGATTTTCCTGAACAACAAAGAGGACTGACATCGCTAAAAAGGTCCAAGCATTACAACATTCTGCATCAGAGCCAACGATAGCCTTGCAAAGGATAGTGAGGGAAACTGAGAGGATCATTGGGGCGTTTGTAAAGGATCCAATTATTGACAATATGACAGCAAAATAATGATGTAAAATAGACATATCTGGCACATCCCTAAAATTAACATTTCCAAATTACTTCACCATATAAGAACAATAACTGTAAAAATATTTCAGTAACATTGAGCTTCAGGAACAAACTTTTACAAACATACATATAGACCAATTTATTGTTTGTAAGCCACTGGTCTGCAGTGGATCATATTCAATACATCTCAAAAATTACAAAGTCAAAAGCAAAATGATTTTAATACCAAGAGCAGATCATTTATTCCTCCTGGGAACTCTGATTATCTTGGCTTTACTTCTAATTAAAACAGCATGAGAACCACGGCAGGTGAGGTCCTAGTTAAATTACCAATAACAGCTTATAGCCGGGAGTGATGCTTTAAACAGCTGGACTGGTATCAGGAGAGTTACAACATACTTCAAAGCAAATATTCATAACCACAGAAACATACTGCTTACAGTCGTATTTCACACAGAAGATAATTACAAAAAAAAACAAAACATTTTATCTTTATTGAAGGGTGAATTGGCATAACACCTTGGTGAACACACACTAAGAGCTACAAAAACAAACATTTCAAACTTCAACATTTTCCTTTGAGCTTATTTAAAAAAATCTATCAGTTTATTTATCAAATTATTTCAAAACCAGAATAAAAACTAATTAAACTGTAAGGTTATAACAGTTTATCAAAATTTATAAAAATATGAGCCCAAATGAGTGTTGATTGGTGATAACTGAGTCAATAATGCCCTCTTGTGGTGGTTCTTGGTACTACAAGAAGGAACACATGCTATAAGTCAGAGTAATTGACGATTTAAAAAGAGGGTATTATATAGAGCTATGGTGGTTTAAATAGTATTTCACCCTTAAATATAATTTGAAAACTGCCTTTTTGTACTAATCTTATCTATGTTTAAAATTTTAATTTGTATGTTAACCTTAAATAAATGAAGAAATAAAAATTGAATCCAAGATTCATATTTGATATGAATTCTGACATACTGCTGTTAAACTAGAGGCCATATTTATCTATTAAAAACAAAATGGTATATTTTTAAAAATATTGTTTTAATTTTTTTTATCTTCAGCCCATTCTCTGGATACGAGAGAAACACGAGTAGATGCATGAAGTCTTATGTAATCTGATTCATGCTTGGTTAAGCGTTTTCATTCTAGATTTAAATCTGACTACCGTTAGCAATGGCTCATGGGAACTGGAGCCGTTCTTGTATCCCAACCCACATTTTAAGAAACACCCTAACCGGTGAGCCATCCTACTCCACAAAATCACCTTTGGAGATTAGCTTGGTAGAGGATCAACATCAGTCGTGACTTCGGACTCAAACACGATTCCTTTTCTGAAGGATAAAACAGGAGGCTGGAGACAATAAAAGTCGTTGGATAAAATATCTTGAAGGGAGTTGACTCGCAGAGGGTTAAAGATGAAGATAAGAGTGGTGCAGATTTGGGGATTTTTAATGACTGTTTTAGGCTGGATCTTTGTGGCCTGCACTATGGCCATGGAAGGCTGGAAGATAGCCTCTGTTGGTGGCATGGCTGGTTCCTCCATTATCAAAGTGGCCTGGCACTGGTCCAGCTTGTGGAGAAAATGCTTTACAGATTCCACTTCTGTCAGCAACTGT
This sequence comes from Jordanella pulchra, assembly GCA_034780135.1. Taxonomy (NCBI): domain Eukaryota; kingdom Metazoa; phylum Chordata; class Actinopteri; order Cyprinodontiformes; family Cyprinodontidae; genus Jordanella; species Jordanella pulchra. The sequence continues at coordinate 10,325 of JAUZNJ010109837.1, read as the reverse complement.
TATGATTTCCCTATGCTCAAGTCTGATGAATGTAAGTCAACACACATATACACTTTAATCTGTAACCACTTCTTAAAAATGTGGCAATAGAAAAATAACATAAATCCTGTATTTTGTGTGTGTGATTCAGGGCACATCCCAATAGTGCGCGGTCTACTGATGGCAGCTCTTTCTCTTGGTATGCTGGGGTTTATTCTCAGTCTGCTGGGCATGGAATGCACCTATCTTGGGGGTAAAGATCCTTCAAAACACAAGAAGATCTTTACAGGCGGATGGTGCCACATCATCAGTGGTAAATGATTAGTTTTTATATATGGGGAAGTTAACATTACTAATGCTATTTCATACAAAACGTACATATGAATCACAGATCTATCTTGACCTATTACAAGTGCAGTTTTCCATTTAGCTTCACATGTCCCAACTTTTGACCTCTACTGTTGACCTGGGCAGAACTAGGACTTCAGTTGCTTTTAGCCATTTATACCCAATTTCAGTTTACATTAAAAACAGCAAATCGTTTTTACCTAAATGACTAAAAGCTTGATAGAATATAACCGAGGAAAATATTATTAAAAGTAATATCCTACAAGTTTTAGCTGTGCTAGCAAAGTAGCAGTTGAGGGTAGCCTCCACTGCTACTTTGCTAGCAGAGCTACAACAGTGATGCTAGCTAGTTTTAGGACATTCTTTGACTTTTTTCCCCCCATTAAGCATATATTTATAGAAGACACACATTTTAATTGGCTTTATGAATCAAAAATTTCTTCAAAAATTTTAAATATGACCAAAAATATGATTTTTCTGTATATGTATTTTGTAACGGCTAACATGAAAGTGACAAACTCTGAGAATATATAATGTCATTAAAATCTTTTTTATAAGATCACCTGAATTTTATTTTACAATCTAACTAAATGCATTAAAAATGGCTAGAAGTGTACTGGTAGGTTGACGTTAATCACCATCTTGACTAAAAGGAAGGCTTTTAAAGCAATAAACAATGGGATCATCCATGTCAAGCCTCTCTCTGGGTCGATAAGGCAAAATTTAAGAACTTTATAACCACCAAACCCAACTGTACTAATAAATTTTAAAGTCTCTTAATGTGATTTTTCATTAAGATATTTTACTCTCAACACATTTTCTCAGGTGGAATGTCCACAGCAGCCTACGCTGTATATGCAGAGTATGTCAGACTCGAAAAGCTCGATCCTGGTCCTACTGGACTTGAGTGAGTTACCAGACTTTAAAATTAATACATTTTATCTTTGAATAAAGATATTATTAAGCTTTTATCTCTTAGTTTCATTAATTGAATGATTCTAGTACAGATAAAATCTATGTGTAATAATCAAACAACATATCTGTTTTACCTTTTTCCAGGTATGACCTCGGCACACCGATGTTTCTTGGCTGGGTGGGCTCAGCTTTTCACATGGCTGGTGGGTTTTTCTACTTGTGGTCGGTGTGCAAACCGCTCTGTGGAGTAGAAAGAAGGTCAGTATGAGCTCATTAACTGCTGTAGCATGACTAATAAAGTGAATGCAGTACTCAACGTCAGACAGTTGGCTAAAATCAATGGGGATCCAAAACAAACAAACAAAGGCATAACTCAGTTTGACAAGAGAACATTTTTTTTCCAAAAAACCTCTGTAAAAACAAAGAATGCAACAAGTGTAGTATAGTTATCGAATAAAGTAAACAACTGCTAAAAAGGGTCATACACCTTAAACTTTTTAAAATGTTTTAATATTACACACAAAATGTAATTTCAATAAGATTTCATGTGAGAACAAAAACAGTGCTGCACAAATATGGTTCAGTTTTAATTCTTCGATTAAACCAGAAGGACAACAATCCTAAATATACCGAGTAAATAGTGAATATTAAAGTCTTAGTTGTCATCCAGAACAAATTCTACTTCTCTCTTTCCAGTCTGACAGATCTGAAGTTATTTTGCAAACAAGAATGGTCAAAATTTTACCAACAGTTTCCAAAGCAACACAACAAAAAAATGCAATCCAATGTTGTTCTACTAAGCTTCACTCATTTTTCCAAGTTTTATTAGTTAATGATGAAATCAGTGTTTAATAACTAACAATGTTGTACTAGTTTGTCTTGTTTAACTAAGATCCAAATGTATTATAAACCAAATAAAGAGATACTTAAACAGGGGTTAAGGATTGTACAAATGATTCTTGCTGTTGAATTTTGTGTTTCCTGCGTGTTATAAGATGCACGCTTCTACTGCTTATTTAAAACCTATTCTTACTGTTTTTACTTCAGAGTAATCAGGCGAAAACCACAGCCAGACCTGGAGAAAAACAAGCCCACCACAGCTTCTTCTGCGGTATCAGAGGTCACGTCCAACACTAAACTCTCCTCCGTCTCCGAACTGTCGTCCAGGTCTGAGCGGTCAGATGTGTCCTCCTTATCCTCCAAATCAGCACGCACCTCAAAATCTGGACGAACGGCAAGGTCAGGACGGTCGTCCATGACAGGGCGAACCCCCAGATCAGCTGGAACATCAGTAGGTGGTTCAGGATCAAGATCTGGATCAGAGTTTCAGTCGTACACCTCCTTAGAGTCCAGCATTTCGAGTTTGTCAGAATCTAGGAGCAGCAGTAGCAGCAGGAGCAGCAGTCGAAGTAGTCGAAGCAGTCGCACACTGTCCACGCCTGGAAGTATGAGAAGTGGAGCCACGCCATTTGTCAAAAACTCTTACATTTGAACTGATTTAGTAAAAAAAAAAAAAAAAAAAAATAATAATAATCAAATACTAAAGAGGTACTTTTTTTGTTTTCCTAGAGTAAATTAAGAAGATGAACACCTAATCTGCAGAGGACAGTAGTTGAGCAAATTCAGTTTGAGAAATATGGGTGCAAATCGTCTCTGTGTATTCAAGCTAACAGCTCCTCTAACGGAATTGTAAAGGCTGCATGTTTTGTTGAATAAAAGCAGAATAAAAGCTAAACATGACTAGTTGAAACAAACAAACATTTTACATCACCCTTAATGGGCAGTGAAACACGGTGGTGGCAGCATCATTCTCCGACCAATTCAAGTGAATACAGTCTTAAATATTTAAAACACTGAGATGAAAACATAATTTATTGCACGACAAAGCTGAGCGGCAGCAGAACAAACTAAACTTCTTATGCTGCTGCAACATATCCAACCTTGTCAATACACGTTAGCTTGACATTAACTTAATTCTTTAAACTAAAATTGTTTTTTTTCCTGTTTATTTTGAAGGTATTACCAGATTTTGTATAAAAGCAAAACTTTTTTTTGAAATTTTAACAAAGATGATTAAATTCTGCAAATGTTTCTGGTATATGGCAAAATTTAAATAGCTAGTAGACGCTAGCTAATAAAATCATTAGCTTATTGATGTTAACTGTTCAGGTTTAGCTTGTGTCTTTGCTTATAGTTTTTCAGCTGCAGCCTAAAAATCAGTTAAGCTTTAGAAAGAACAACCAAACAAAATAATAACACCAAGTGTGAAAAGTAGTTAGCTCTAGCTGAAGAAATAATTAGCCTTTTTTATTTTTGAAAATGTCTATTTAGACTTTCTGATTTTCAAATCCTAGATTACAACAAAAAATGAGATTAATCCAGCCTGCTTAATTAGAGTACTGTGAGCATTTAAACCTTAATTTAATTGAAATCAAAGTTCTCTTTAAAATCTTACAGCACATTAAGATTTTTTTCTACTTAACTTTCTTAAGATGCTATATTGTGTGCTTGAAATGTCACTTTTCTGATGAAAATATCATTACTCTAAAATCTTTAGTGTTTTGTTTTTAAAATACTGACTGCTTATTGTTACTACCATGCAGCCCCTTTTCTTAAATAAAAATATGAGCCCATATTTGACTCTTGCTGACATTCTGAAAACAAAGTGTGAAAGGTGTTACTGGAATGTGTTTCTATTAATAAAATGTTGTGATTGAATAAAATGTTTCGTTGAATGTAATGAGTCGAACTTTTCCAATACTGTAGTTCTTTTGAAAATCAAAGAGTTTCAGGACCTTTACATGTGAAAGAGAACAAGATCATGTCGGTTAGGTTTGGTTGACAGTAAACAAAGCTCCCGACCGACTGTTGTCAAAGCATTCAAATAAATTCATACAGTGCCAGCAAGGAAGCCTCATCTGGAAAAAAAACTTCTTTTTCTTTTAATTACTTAAGTGGAGGACAGCTTACTTTGGAAGGTAGGGGGGGGAAGTAAGTTTATTTCAGGATTAAATTTGTGTTTCAAATTTCCCTCTTTAAAGAAAAAATTTCTAACTTAAACATTAAGTGGTACAACATTTCTTTAAAGATATTTACTGTTATTGAAGTAATGTGGAGGAGAGTGATTCAGATCCTTGTCCTGCTGCTCTGCATTCTGGGTTGGGCCTTCGTAGGCTGCTCTCTTGCTACGGACCACTGGAGGTAGGCGAAGAAGTGATTCTGAAAACAAACAAACCAATATTTACTAAATGATGCAATACTAGTAATGAACGACTGTTGAATAGAGCAGTGGATTTTAAATTCCCCGTTTAAGTTTGTATTATTTTCAATGATAGACCAATGTGAAGAAAACAAGGCAATTTTTACAAATCTTAAGTGTGGTTGTGTAAAGTATTCGCTTCTGTTTAATTCAGCATCTAAAATAGTCACAATAACATTTCTACCATGATCATTAATAAAAAAAAAAAAATGTAAAAAAAAGCAGCCAAGGGGTGTTACGATTACTCTGGAGGAGCTCCAGACATCCACAGCTCAAATTAACGTGCAACAACCGTCAATACACGGACAGTAGAACTATGTGTCCAGCGCCCCTTTAAATGTCCCCATAAATCAGTCCTGTTTGCAACAATTCACATCGGGGCCAACAGAAACATGAGGCGGCAGCAGTTTGATGGATGCTGTCCTATAGCAGCAAAAAGGACCCTGATTAAACCGGAGGATAGAGCTAAAAACAGTGGAAACCTGCTAGAAGCTGCAGAAGCCCTAATTTACAGTCAGAGATACAAATGAAAGGCTTGTAGCTTGATCTGCTGAGCAAAATGCTTCACATGTTAGTCTATAAGCAGGTAAAGACACACTTCAAGAGTCTTGAAGTTCCCTTTCTGTTCTCCACTCTAGTAAATATTTGTCTTAATTCCAGGAAAAAGTGATTTGACTGAAATTGTCTGATGGGATAAACTTCTCACACTTTGCCAAGTTATGTCCTTATGTTCATTGTAAATAAAGCAACACATGCCAAGTGTTCGTTCTTTAAGTGTTTACTTAGTTTGTTTGAGCCTAAAAATAATTTTCACCATCATTTATTTGCAGTATTTAGTCAAGCTTCCATTAACTTGCCTGCTTCCCCAGCTTTTGTTCCTGCTTTAATGAAGCAGGTCTGATCCATCTTGGTATCAGATCACTTCAGAAAAAAACTTCTCTGTTTTATCACAGTAAAAGTAAAACAATTTTCTCTCAAAAGGCCCATTTCACAAAAGTGAATCCAGAAAAAGCCAGACTCGATCTGGTGTACGGAGTGCTTCCTGGGTTCATCTGTTTCACAAAGGCCAAGCCAGGCTCCACAGGTGTAAGTAATGAAGCTAAATTAAGGTCTGCAGTTTTCTTTGAAAGTCCATGAGGTCGATCACAGATTCATTGATTTGGCAAGAAACACTGGATCGATTAAATGCCCCAACAGTGTAAAATATACATTTCACAACCGATTCTATTGACTGAAAACATAATTTTAGAATTGTAATGTTGCTTCAATAAATAACCATTATTATATATACATAACATTCAATCCCAGCTTGGTGTAAGTCTTTGACTTTAATATTGGGGGACCTGGGATTGAATGTTGAGTGGATGGCATCCAACATAAAAACTTTGCAAGGCTACACAAACTGTCATTATTCATACAAAACTAATGTGAGACCCGAAAACAAATCAACAAGAAGATTGAAGAACTGATTCACTTACAAAATGTACGGGTCTCTGATAAGGTATAGAACCAGGGTCGAGTAATCCTGGCTGTTAGCATGGTGGTAAAATAAATCACCACGGTAACTGATCTGATGTCATGAAATTTTGAGGTCTAATTTGACCAGGATATCTGAAAAAAAATAATCCAATTTAATCCCTTATCTTGGTCTTATTGTGGTAAATACAGAAAAACCTACATTTACTAACAAACAGACCAAGAATATATCTAATAAGCCAACAGGGAGCCATGTCTTCAGAATTCCTTTTATGCAACCAGAGGGAAAGTGTCCTTAAGGTACTTTAAAGCTACATTCTTTCAGGGTATTTACTGACAGAAATACATTATGTTTTACGAACTGAAAGTCTCAATCTTTATCTTTCTGTTACCTTATTGTTATTCATATTTATAAAGGTGCGGGTCACGTATTTATAGAAGCAGACAACTTTGCCTTACAGCAGCGCAGAGCTGACAAACTAGTGACTGTAGAGATCGCCGTCATGCTCAATGTGACAGCAGGAAGTTACACCTATAAAATCTGAGTCCTACATAGACTAATAAAATTTTGCCCATACAATTATTTATGTAAACAAACCTTGTCATAACTTGACAAGCTTGAATGTTACGGAAGCCATTTTGTACCACGACGGTCTCTGTATTGTTGGAGTTGGCGGTTCATGTCTCTGCAGTCTGACCTTTAGAGGTTGCTGAAAATTAAACATTGTAGCTTTAAAGACATAAAAAAAATGTAATGTGTCAGGTTATCCTGAGCTATTTTCTATATTTATGCTGCTATACGTTTAGGCTGCAGGAAGACATTGGGGCTACTTTTCACCATTCTGCTCCATTCTGCAGTACTTGTTAGTTCCAACCTTAACCTCATGCTCTCTCTGCTTTTTGTCATAGTAGCCGTATCTAGGCTGTTCCTGTTCGTCTGTGACTCCATCCTGGATGGAAATATCAGCTGTGCTGCCGCCATTCACATCTCTATAACTGAATTACTGTATATCCTCTCTTTCATCCTCTGACATGAGATCTTGCTTGGTAATCGTCCGCCTGATTGTCTCTTTCCTGGACAGAGCCACCTGTAGAGCTAGTTACCGGTTACCTTTTGAATCTCTGCTTCTTTATGTCTGCTTCTATCTCCTTGAACCCCAGTCGACAAAGGCAGATGGCTGCTCACACTGAAACTGGTTCTGCTGGAGGTTTCTTCCTGTTAAAAAGGATTTTCTTTCCTCTCCACTGTCGCTGCATGCATGCTTGATGTGAGGAATTGCTGAAGGATCAACAACAAAATGTGGGTGAAAATCGCAAACTCATCCAGGAGGAGCATGTCTTGCAAGTCAATGACTGGATGCAATCAACTGGTCGAGTGTCTTGAGATGACATGTGCTGTGAATTGGAGCTAAATAGATAAATGAAATATACAAAACGATCTCCGTGAAGCTCTTTAAATCTGACAGGTTAAAGGAGTATTGAGGTTTTTCATCTCGAGGACATGAAAATGAACGTAACAACAGCTTCAAATTTCCTTTTTTATTTTCTTTCTCGAGGGAAGCCCAAATATGTGGTCAAGGGGCCTCCTGGTCTGACCTGTGGAGGGACTGCTACGAAGACTCCACTGCTGTAGTGAACTTGACAAGACAAACTAGCGTGTGCTTTAAGCAGTCAAACGTGGGTACACATCATAAAAGTGACAACCTGCTATTTTAGACAGAGTATTATATTGTTTTTCTTTGCACTTTGCCAGCGTACACTCAGGGAGTCAGGGGCCTACTGCTGACCGGACTCTACCTTGGTTTGGTTGGGATCGTGCTTTTCAGGATGGAGTGCACTTGGCTCGGTGGGAACCAAAGCTGCAAGAACAGGCGCTGATGGCAGCGTCTGCTTTCCAGTTTCTGGGCTGTAAGCAGGATCTGTTCTAGAAAGCTCTATCTTTTGTGAAGGCAGCTTTTCGGAATCTACTCTTATCTACTCACTGGTTTGTCTTGTTTTTTTCTTTCAGTGTCATCAACCTCTCCTTGAACAGGCATCTCAGATGTGGCCGGTTACTGTTTATACATAAACAAAGTGACTTCAGCTTTTATACACAGAAAAGCAAACCCATCAAAACTGAGGTGGGGCAACACGCTTGGTAAGAATGTTATATAACAACATATAAAAATATATCCAACAATCCTCTTTCCAATAAAATCTCCTCAGATATGAGATTGGATTACTACTGTATCTCGGTTTGGTGGGGAGTCTCCTCCTTTCACTTGACTGCACCATTCACTGTGCAACTACATGCAGGGTTATCCATCCGGAAAGGTTTGTTTACTTAACTTTAAAATAAAAATATTTTTAAAAATCCAGAAAATGTAAGATTTTCTACCTTCCCTTCGAATCCTCTGTTACAGACCTGCTTCATTTCCTGCCATTAGACAAGAGGAAAGGGAGGCGTTACCATGGAAACCACACATAAATCAAAAGGTTTCAACTTAAAATCCAGTCTCTGTAGTCATTGTATAAGAACTGCACTGATGTTGTTGATGTGATTTATTCCGATTCAAAGCGTTTGAGCAAAAACACCACATATCAACGAACAAACCACTGCTGACCACAGATCAAACAAAGACGGTCTCAAAATTGCCAGAAAACATCATAAAGACGTTTGAACAAATATACAGAGCAGATGTTTTGACACCTCTGGCATAAAACTACTTCAGAAGCAGCAGAAGAACATCAGTCTAATACTGAGGTTCAGCATTAATATGATCATTTGTTCCTTTATAGATGTCTGACATTCATGACCTGCATCCCTGTTATATAAGCTAAATTAAAAAAAAAACAATGGTTTGTCTAATTATTTGTGCTTAAAAGCTTCCTGTTTAGCAGAACACTAAGTTCATCATTTGTTTTTGTAAAACAGATTCTGAACAAATAAAGACTTGACCTACATAAATAATAAGAATGGAAAACCTCTCTAGGCTTCTCCCGACTCAAATTTTTTCCATTTTTACATCAACATTAAACAAAAGCAGGTAGAAATGGAGCGTTTCCATCAGACTGCTGACATCTGAGGTTTTAAATGCAGGACAATATTTTCTAATAGTTGTTTTTCGGCTGATATCACACCAATTTCTATTTTTTTTATCTAAAAAACTGTGGACCCAAAAGCACCGGTCATGCTAAAAAAAACAACAGTCATGTAAGGCTGCACCTACAGAGGTAATATTATCCCTGCCCCCAGCTGGGAGGATGAAGGATGCTTACTTGGCACAACTATCTGAAAGATAAGAAAAAGCCCAAACTATTACCACACCGCCCGACAGTAATGACTCAGAGGGAGCCTTCAGCCACGGCTTCAATACAAACTGTTTGGTAAGGAGGATCAGCACCAACCATGCAGTATCGGACGGTGATAATGTACGTGGAGCTGGGCTGCTTTGTATCCTGCCTGTGTGGCTGGATCCTGGTGTGCTCCACTCTCCCCACAGAGTACTGGACCTTCTCTGAAGTGGGCAGCATCGTCCTGACGACGTCCAACTACTACTCCAACCTGTGGAGAGACTGCATCTCCGACACCACAGGGGTGTCCGACTGCAAGGACTATCCATCCATGCTGGACCTGCCTGGTAGGACGCTCATAAATCCAGAGGTTAAAATGTCATTTATATTTCTATAGAGGGAAAAATAATAGTATAATTAAATGTGTTCGTCTAATTAAAATACGGTATCCTATAATAGGCATGGAGGACAATCTTGCATAGGAGCTTCCTGGGTCTCAGTAAAATTTGACGTCCACTCAGTGTGAGGAATAGCTGCAAACCAACTTGCCTTCATTAGACGTATAACTTTTACAAAACAGCATTAAGAACTAGATTTAATTTCACTGGAGTCATACTAGAATCTGTGTAGCTCCAACATCTTGGGTGACGTCTAGACGCAATGGGTTTATTTTAATTCATATGAAATCGATTAATTAATTGGGTTTAATAAAATCTTATTAAATTTGTGTTAAAGGGTCTGAATGCAAATTCAAATAATTTCTTTCAATAATTTACCCCTAAAATTTACTTATGTAGCACAATTCAGTACAAAGATAATTCAAAGTGAATTAAACAATGACAAAGAGGGATAATAAAAAAAAAAACTAAAGATAAAAAGCCTGATAAAAGCAGGTAGTAAAACCGATAAAACAGTTTGACTGCAACCTTAAACTAAAAATACTTCAGTTAACAGTTAAACAGTCAAAGGCAGCTCTAAATAAATGGGTTTTTAACTCTGACTTCAAAGAACTCAGGCTTTCAGCAGGTTTCTGGGAGTTTGTTCCTGATAAATGGAGCAAAGGAACTAAATGCTG
>JAUZNJ010109826.1:0-20215 GCA_034780135.1 Jordanella pulchra | reverse complement strand
TGTTATTGTTTTGCAAATTTTCTATTTTTAATCAGTTATTATTGATAAATGGCATACAAATTTGGAAAGAAGGACTTCTAAGGATTTTATAAAGGTAAAGAACATTGGAATGCTCCTAATAATGACTCCGCAGCATCCAAAAATGTAAAAAGATGCTCATGCGGACCTTTATAATGGTAGTCCTTAAAGTGTTAAGGAACAAGTTGCTTATAGAAGAAAGGAATCTCACTTCGCTTCCATTCTTTGTAACAGGAATCTTCTGATAAAATGAGTACACACTTTTTTTTTTTCTTAGCATATCCACATATTCCTACTAAACGGTACTGTTATCTGTTGGCAACAATTCTAGTTTACAACCATTCCTGACAGTTCAGGATCACACAACAGAACAGAAATTGTTTTATCATCATTGGATTATACAAGCATACAGTTAAAAACAATTAGCAGCTCAAGGATCTCTTAAGTAAATAAATCACAAAAGAATAAAATAGGACAAAATAGAAAAGTAATTATTGTAGTTAACAGGAGATGGAAACAATTTGTTGAACAAGTTCTGGTTTACATATTATTGTGCTTCTTTCTTTACGTCTCCTGCCTGCATGTAACACTTGATGACATGAGGGAACAGTTGGAACCTACTTGATAACATTCCTCAAATGTTTCTCAGTGTTTTTCTGCTTTCTGATCTATGCTAGTTAGCACTGTTTATTTCCTGTTTTATAACAGCCATGCTTTATGTTCTGATTTGAAATGAAGTATCAATAACTGGATTAAACACTGTTGGTCTCTTTCTTTTAAGGTGATATTTTTTTAATCGCTTGAGTTTTATTAGTATGGTCACATATTCAGTATTAAAATGAATAAAAGCAGCGATTTGTGACGGTGTGAAAGACAGAATTTGACAGAGAGTTTGGTAACTATCAGGTTGTAGGAAAAGTTAAGCAAGTGACCTCTTACACTCTTGTTGTATATCTAAACTATGGTACTTTCTGGCTTAATGCTTGGACATGAATTGTAATTACCAAGCCGGCCAGCCAAGGTGCCCTCATGAGGATTTTATTGCTGCTTTTGACCGGGGGTCTTAAAGGCAAGGTTAAGGTTTTAAGTCCTCATTATGTTGGCGCTGTCTCCTCCTGATGGCTCCTTGACAGAGCACAGAATCACCAGTCGTCCTTAATGGGCACAGCCGCTGTGGAGGATCCCGTGTCAGAGCTTTTTCATGTTGATGGAGCCGTAATGGCGGCTATCCCATGTTAGTGCCTTTCATGTCAGATAAAGAGTCATAAAGTAGAGAAAACTGCCCTCACATGGAGAGCAGGAGACGAGAGAAGGGAGATAAGACATGAAGGAGATACATCGCAGTTAAACTGTCCATCCACCCTCTTCTCCTTCTCCCTCTCTTCTTCACACACAGGTTTCTGCACCCTGGATATATTTGGAAACTACCAGCACTTATTATTTAATCCTATTTTATATCCCTTACTTTTTAATTCCTGCACAGTGGATGTCTCCTTCTACATAAACATAGACCTAGCCTCCTTTTTGGTCTGTTTACCAGCTGGCGTCTGCAGAACACACCGCCTGCAGTTAGTGAGATCAGAGCCTGAAGCTTGTTAGGCTTACCATTACACATACACTGTTTACATACTACAGACAGTCCACCGTTTGTGTGTGCGGTGCTCTGTGAAGGTTCCTCCTCCCGAGTCCTTAACTAAACCTCGTTTACTAGCCTGAGATGACCAATGATTTACCTGCTTCCTCTGGTTTCTGTTGCCAGTACTGCAGACTCCTATAGGCAACGTTTAGCCTCTGTGTCGCACAGCAAAAAATACACACTAGAAAGCTGTGTTAAGGTAAGCTTGGTTGTAGGAGTATGTGATTTTTTTTTTTTTTTTTCTTCTTCTTTTTACGTTTTATTATAAGCAGAAATGTTAGGTTGGAAGGATTTACTGCTTGGATGTTTTATTATAGACCGGAATTAATCATTCAGTTCTCCTTTAAACGGGGATATGATGGTGTTGCATTGATGAGATGACTCAGAAGTGGATTTCTGTGGGTGAGCATTCAGTGGAAAATTTCCCAGAGCTGAAACCAGTCCCCCCCCCCCTTTGTGCTTCTTTCTGGATGGAAGATGTTGTTTCATGCTTTACAACAACCAGGAGAGGGCAGCCTACCCAAACAGCCTTCAGTCAGATCAGTTTGGCTCACAGCAGTGTGTTAAAGCCTCCATAATCTTTTTTTTATTTTTTACTTTTCTCAGGTGCGCGCTGGGATTTTACGCGACAAACCAAAAAACGATGCATTTGTCTCTTTAAATATAAATCTTGAAAGTCTAATGTGCAATTTTCATCATTTTCATTTTTTTAATAAACTTAGATGACACGAATAGCAGCCAAATGCTTTCAGACATCACCTGTTTTGTTAATGGTTTGGCTGTAAGCAATTTAGTCTCAATAGAAATGCAGCTGTTTGCATGAATGTCTCATTATATATCATTAAACAAAGGGGAGCATCAATCTGAGAAACAGAAGCTGCCGAGTTCCACAACTGAGGTGGAAGAATTATTAGCTTTAAATTACATAACTTTATTCAAAGTGCTCTTTTTGGCTTTACAGTATATCAAACTAAACACGTGGTTTCAGCATCAGGGTGTTGGGAAGTTTTTGTGATGGAACTGAGTTCAGAGCAATCCTGATGGAAAACCTTTTTTCAGTTTACTGTAATAGGAGCAAATGTCAAAATTAGTAGAAGAGAAAATACTGAATATTTTAAATCTTTCATTCAGTTTGGGAGATTCCTTTTAACATAATTTTAAACTTACAGAGTTTTTAGTTACATTTTCATTACATGTTCGTCCAATCAAAGCCGGTTTAGTTCTTGAAGTGTAAAATAATTTCATGAAAGTAGAGTTATGCTAAACTAAACAGTTGTTTTTTACACCCTGTAGTCTTGTGTTTTAAGTATTTCTTTTTTATTAATATATTTTATTTTGATATGAAATAAATTCCTTTTTTTTTTTTCGTCCTCTGAGGTGGCATATTTTACGCTCGTCTGTTTTGTATGTCTTGTGCGTCACTAGAGGTTTGGCTTTCTACTGCGGGATCTAAATTGCACAGTCATAACCCCTTTTTTTAAAACGAGGGCAATCAAAGAAATTCACTTTCTTCTTTTTTTTATGATGCTGGTTTTCCATTTGTCCACAGTGACCAGTGACTTGGCTTTAGCTGCATCCTCACAGCCAGGACTAGCGTAGTGATCCGTTTTTTTCTAAAATGCTTTGCTGAAATATTCGTACCCACATGTACCTTTTTACTAATTGTCTGGTCGACCAATAAAAAAAGCGAACAAGTTTTTTTAAAAGTTTTACGCTTGAATAAAACACAGCAGTCTTTAGAAGTAAGCTTAATCGGCTCACATTAGTGAAAACAGAGGGAAACAGCAGAATGGTCTGGGGTAAGTCTAGAGCAGGGTTAGGTTATAACATAATAGGACAAGCTTTAAACGTCTAAATATAGAATAGTGTGGTGCAGATGGACACATGAATAATAAATCAGAGAGGCAGCCGAGAGTCCCAGAGTTTTGAGATTGATGGAAAAAATTCCTTTGCTGCGGTGGACGAAAACAGCAAAAGACTTGAGACAGCTGAGGAGAAGGGGCGTCAAACTGGAACGAAGACAGAAATGTTTCGGACCAATGAAACGCAGGGAAGTGTACGATGTCACTGTGTCAACCAGAGGCAGAAAGGCTGCGCCGGCTTTAGCTGCAATAGCCTGAAAAACGAGCAAAAGCACACAATTTTTGCCCTTGTTGATGGGAAGATGGATGCACGTCTCCCCCACCCCCCCCCCACCCCACCCCGGACCTGATTTGGTTTTATTTATCAGTTAACTCCGCCAAACGAATCAAGGCGCTACTGCTGCTCTGATTGAGTGGAACTTGACATGGAAGGCAGGTGTCCAATCAGCCCGAAAAGTTTTACTGAATGTCCCTCCCTTTTACAAACAGTTTCCAATGGAGCCTTACCAGATCAATACGTTTATAAATTTTAAATTGTGCTGTATGTATCAATCTGGCTTATGCCAGGTTATGACATCCCTGCTGTAGAGGAACAACTTCCGACAAGAAATTCAAGATGGCCTAAACCACCTACGATCCTTGAGGTCTGTTGTCCTGCACCTTTCAGATCTGTCTCTGCTTCCCTTCTTGCATTAAATTGCTAAATTACCTTCTCAGTTTGCAGCCAGGTTCTTTAGAGACCTTCTAATGACTTGATCATTTGACTTGGGTGTGTTGAAGCAGAGAAACATCTAAAATGTTTGGGACACCAGCCCTCGAGGACCATAACTGAGGAAGTCTGTCCTAAACCTTCAAATCAAAGAGTATATGTTCGTTAGAATGGCCTAGTTAAAGCCAAGACTGAAATATAATTGAAGATTTGTAGATAGACTTGATTATTTTGGTATTGAGGTTTCCTAAACTGATAAACATACTGCAAAAAACGTCATGAGTCAAAGATTTCTCCAGTTCACAATTTATTTTAAAAATCATCCTGCTGCAAACTTGAAGTACGATCCTCTCTTACAGAGATTAACTTTCACATTAAGTTTGTTTTTGGTGCGCTAATGTCTTAGTACTCACGTCTGATACTGTCTGGTCTCATTAAAAACGTCCGCATGCAAAGCTGACCCACAACAAAACAGGCTCTGATGTCACAGACTCAGGGTGTTGGCACAGCACTGGCACAAAAAAAAATGAGAAAATAGGAGGTCTGCCTAACAAGTGGCGGGGTCGTTAGCGGTAATTACACAAAATGCCTATGTTTGTGTCTGTGCTCATGGTGGGCTGCCGCACAGCTAACGCTAGAAGACTTAAAAACAAACAAAAAAAAACATTTAAATGCATTTTTTTTTTGTTTGTTTTTTTTCCCTGTGCTGGGAAAGTAAAATATCAAATGGAAGTGCAAAGCAGTGCAGCTGTTGTGGGATTGTAAGAAGTGAAGCTAATGCTACTTATTTGGTTGGTCTCCCAGTCTTCAACAAACACCACTCTAATCATATCCGTACCACATCAAGTCAGCTCAGGTTGCAATGTATCATTTACTGACAGTCTGCACGTCATCTTCAAGCCTGTTGGAGCTTGTCGAGGCTGAGGCTGGCACCAGTCGGTGTGTCAAAGCTGCCAATTCACTCCTTAACTGTTGGGTTGCCACTAATAGAGAGCATTGCTGTGTAAAATCCCACAGACTTGAATGACCTTTTAACCCTTTAAAGCCCAAACCATGAAATTGACAGAAAATTCAGATTTTTTTATATTAGAGTTATCATTGAACTCTATGAAAAATTTTTTAAAAAAAAACATTCATTGTGTATAAGTTAAATTTGATCATTATTTTCATAAAATTTGATACAATTGTGATGCTTTTATTGTATGATTATCCTAACTGTTTAAGGACATGTTGATGCAGATATTTTCAAGATAAAATTCTACTTCATATGTTTAAACCACACATTTGATTTTAAGAGGGTTTTTTTTTTTGTCTGTTTGTTAACCTTTTGCAACTCATCGTGTTCAAACTCAAAGAGTGGTGAGTTTTACTTTGTGCCATCCAGAATCCTATAGATTTCCTCCACATCTTAAGAAGGATCCTTACCTCTTCAGACTCAGCGTAAATCTTTTTTCTTTAAGCTAACACCAGCGCTCTAACCCTCCTAATCCAGTTGGATAATCTAAGTGTTTACAAAGTTTAACCTGGATGAATATACTGAGCCTAAAGTGATCACATAAGAGGGGCAGAGGGTGGCACAGCCAGTCTGTGCTGGCTGACCAGTTCGTGTGAGATTTGGTTTTTTAAAGACAAGATTAGCATAACAAGCCTCCTACTGACAGGTTCTGACAGAGAGGTGAAGTGAATAGATTGTAGAAGGGAGGAGGGTGTAGAGTGACTTGGGACGGAGATGATAGCAGGGCAGTAATGTGGGGGTTCTTGCCTATGCTCCAGATGGAGTTAGACCCACAGCAGCTGTGGGCCTTATAACTCTGGCCCTGTGTCACTTGCTGTGTGGGTGTGTGTGTGTGTGTGTGTGTGTGTGTGTGTGTAACCCAAAAGTCAGCTGGTATACGAGTTAAACACACACTAGCTGTCAAATATAGCGTTAACCCTTGGACTTTATGCCAGTCATGGATAACAGGAGCTGGCATTCTTTGTGTGTGTGTCTAACAGAGTCTATATGTGTTTTTGTGTGTCCTGTTGCGCTAACAGCCTAATTGAGATCATTATTAACTTTCTTTATCCTAGATGAGTCTCATTGGGCCAGAAAGAGGATTGATTGCAGCTTTCTCCTGCTCTCTGCAGTCTCTGTCGCTTGGCATTGACCAGCCGCTCCCCTACGGAGCAGAGCAGTTACTGAAGATGATGATGATAATAATAGTGATGATCATGAGAGCTCACCCACTTGTCAATAGAGTCTGGAAATGTCTATGCTTGGAGCAAGAGCTATAATCACAGCTTCCTCCCCTCCCCCCATAAACTCAAACTTTCCTCTGTGGGCCAGTCGCTCCAGATTCTCATGGAGTATTTGGGCGCTGAAGTCGGTTCTCATGCCTCAGTGCTCGTTAAGTGCAGCTGATAAAGAGTTTGTTTTTAACACAACAGAGAAGCATTAGTAAAGTTGGCAAAAAAACAGTTGAAAGTGCTGATTCTGTTTTTTTTTTTTTTTTTCTAGGGGGTTGGTGTGTGCACAAGTAATTTTTGGTTAAAGCGCTCCCTCGATCCGCTTATGTGCTCGATATCCGCTGTGTGTTTTATGGGGCCTATTTGGGATTTTATTTTGCTTGAGAAAAAAATCTCCTCGGTGTAATTATAATGACGGACCACATAAGGCCACAATGTTGGTCTGTAAACATCCTACTCCCCTCGGCTCACACAGTAATCAAGTTACATTCACTCAGACAAACATTATAAAGGGTAAAGGACCCAGTTATGTCTAAATCTACGAAGATCTAGGCAATCCAGAAATGCAAATAGTTCAAAAATAAAATGAAAAAAAGCTAAATCTCTGAGGCCCAAATTATTATGGTTTGGCCCTTTACTTATGTTTACAAATCATTTTCTATCAACTATTTCTGACAGGAAATGGAAACATGCATCTTTCTAAAGATATTATATTAAGTATCACTTAAAATGGGATATAATTTTCTGAAACCTGACTTTTTTTTCTATTTATTTAGCAGTAAAAGTACAAATTTCTGAATAACACTAACACATATTACTGCTTTGTAAAAAAAACTCTCATCAATATGATAGAAGTGGATATTTGACTATTTTGCTTTTATTTAATCATTCATACACATCCAGAGTCCTGATTGCAGGTTTTAGGTAAGGGACAAAGGAAAGAAGTGGACTTTTTTTTTTTTCCTTGAAAAATCCTATTAAGCAATCTCATAATTCCAACTTCTGACTCACTATGATGGCGTGTGTCCAAGTCAGATGGTTTTATGGTAAAAATCATTTGTACTCGGAAATCGGAATACCAGGTAGAACCGTGTAGTGTTTTTTTTCCGTTATAACTATGGCCTGATATTTTAAGACCGGACTTTGCCTCCTTGTTTAGCCCAGAAGCTAACCGCAGCTATAAGAACATCCTCTAAAAGGGACGACTCTCAGAAAGAACTAAACGTTAACTTTAACTCTTTTAATGAACTCAGAGCAGACAAAGTGTTATAGAAATCAGTGCTGAGTCCCTCGCTAGATGACAACACGGTTGCACAAATGAACAAAAAGCATTGAATCTTAAATACATTAGATCTGTTTAATCTTGGGTACTCTCCTACAACGGGTGTTCACTTCCTGATACAATGTCAGTACAGCATTGTGTTAATGCATCAGGTATTATCTGATACTTTGTGTAAGTAGCAGCTGTCTAATCTAAGTGGACTGGGGCTTCTAATCAGCCTTTTTCATTTCTCAAACCCAGTTCTTTGGAAGAGGAAGTGTTTGATTATCCTTATCTTACAAAAGAGATTCTCTGCTCCAACTATTCTTTTTTAGTTTTGAGATTATATATAAACATTAGAGCTTATGCCTTATAGTATGAGTAGGAAAAAACCATAAGTAATGGAGAAGCATATACATCCATTGATTTCCTAATAATCTATTATAGGTATCGTAAATTGTAATAACAGGCAACTTATTAACAATAGAGAGCTGTTTTGAGCTCATGGCCTCATGACAGAGATCGTTCTGTGATGAAATGAAGACGCCACTTAGTTAAACGCGGGGCTGCGTTGTTGGCATATACTAACCTGCACCATTTAAATTAGAAGAAAAACTCCACTGCATTAGCTACGTTTCAATCCACAGAGTTCAGCACTGAGCTTGTTTTTTGGCCAGTTGTAGGTGAAGAAGGCGGCCCACAGCATCATGAATCCTTGTATGCCATTGTATTCCTTTTCCTTATACACTTTTCCTTTTACACATTTAACAAAAGCACACAATTGTGGTTTTGTTCCCATTAAAGCTGTGTGATCTCTGCACTGTTGTGAACTTAAGTGTTGTAAGCTTAAATTCTTATCAGATTTTCAGTGTAAGGGCATGCAGGTTAACTGATATCAGTGATTTTAAAAACATCTTCAACTGGGGTTCCCATAACTATAGTGTGGAAGGCTTTCTCTGTGGCGTCCCACTCTTCTTGTTGTACACTTTGTTTTGCCTCCTATCTAACAGATCTACTTTAATTTTAACGTACCGCTAATAAAAAGCGGCTGCCGGTTTTACGTGCTCCTCATAACTCTGAGACACGGCCTCAGAAGCTCCAAATGACGCCTTATTGGCTGCCAGCTTCTGGAAAAAGCACCTGTTGGTGTCGCATCCTGCTCATGCACATACACACATGCTTGCTTTGTACATGCACCACTTCAGAGAGAGCAGAGCTTTAAAAGGTCATACGGCTGGCGTAAATTGCCTTGGTTGATTCCTTTGCAAATAATCAAAGAAGTGCTAATGAACCTGGTTTTTATTACAATTAGACCAAACCAGGGTTGGTTCTGATGTTTTAGTTCCTTTAACACAACCAGTTTCAATCTTGTAGCACCGTCATTGAAGCCTGTTGTTAAACATCTGCCTTATTAGGGTTGACATGTGCAAGTGTTAACTAGATTTCCCTTAATAGAGGACTTCAGAGCTTTAGGATATCTAGCATGGGCCACACACAATCATAGACACACAAGAACTTTTTATTGTGCTTCCATTTTTTTCCACTTAATTCTCCAGAAGGAAATTTAATAGCGTATTTTAATTACTAGACAGGCAGTCTTGGAGAGAATTGGACTTGGATGTTTTTTGGTGATCAAATCCCATTAATTAGTCAACCAAACTTCTTCCACTGCAACATGATTTGGAGGAAAAAGTGACTGAATGTAGCGTTGCTTTCCCATGAGATTTTCTCCTCCCCCCCCCAAACTTGGGTATCGTATAAGTGATTCTGCATTTCTTCTAGAACTTCCTCAGTTTTGACATGATTACATTTTTGCTATAGCTGAAGTTAATTGTTCAAATATACTGTATTAAGAAAACAATTTTTTTTTCATTAAGTCCGATTAAACCTTTCCTGTTTTACTTCAGTTAGGCTTAATGTACTTTTCATTTTTAGATGTTAGAATGAATAGTTTTTAGGGTTTTTTTTAACAAAATATTTTCAAAATCTAATTTTTACATGCATTATTACATTGCAACTTTAAGGCATTTTGCAGCAATTCTTTAAACTTAGCAAACTTGTCTATCCTTCTGTAAGCTGTTAACGGTAGTTTGCTGGAATTACAGCCCTTTAGTCCTGACAGAACTGATGTAACTGAGTCGGATTTGGCACTGAAATCCACGTTTTGATGTAACTCTAAAAAGTAGACTTTGTTTTCCTTAAGCCACTTTGTAACGAATTTAATGTTAGAAGAATATACGTGTTCTTCCTGCAGCAAGTCAGTACTTTTGGAGTACTGACTTGTTCTAAGATAAACAACACTTATGGAACTCAATGGTTCTCTCCCTGGCATTTTGGATCATTTCTTATAGTTATTTTTCATGATGTCCCCCTAGAGAACAAGCGTGCAACTAATGTGGCCTTAAAATACTTCCATATTAGTTTCCAATAAATAAAATGCTGAAAATGAATAATTTTTTAAATATCTGGTACCCAGATCTCTCTGTCTTACTTCTGGCAGGAAATAATTATCCTAACTTACATAAAACAGGAAACTTAAACCTTATTTAGACAGAAATGGAGATACATTTTATAAAGTGTATGTAAGTCTTGGATTTGGACACAAAACTTGCTTTTTTTCAGCATTTTAATCTGTCAAATGTGTCCTCTCTCCTTATGAACCTCTCTCCCTCATACACACAGACACACAAGCACACTCCTTATCTGCTCCCCCTAGGGGGCGTTGTGCAGTTGTGCAGCGCTAACGATCCACTACTGTCACTTCTGCTGGGATGGATGAGCCGGCGGACCCGGCACTCAGGAAGCCTCATTAAGATTCCTCCTTAATCCGTCTCTGACAGGACGGGCCCAAGAACGGGAAGCCCCCTCATGCATGTACAATGAAAGCGCACACAGCACATAGACAGTACCTGAACATCTTATCTCTAATATGCTTCAGTCCGTGCACAATGAGCAGGTTCTGTGATATGCTTAAAAATGCCTGCACATACACACATATACTGTTATGCTAATGATGTCTTATTCTTCCACCTACAAGAATCTTCCATCATCCTGGTGTCACTCCTTATAGAAATCCACTACAGATCATAAGAGCTTATTATGGGTGATTAGTTAATTTGAGGGAGGGTTTCTGGGAGGTAGATAGAGAAGGATCGTTTTCCTACCCCACTCTCTTACTCTCTGCCTTACTCTCCCTAGTGAGATACATTGATCAGTTCGTTGACTGTGTTATCAATAATCTCCTCTTTAGTCGTCGGCAAACAGTGATCTGCACTAATGAACCTGCACAGTTGTCACACAGCTCTGTGTGGGTGTGTGTTTTTGTTTACGTATTTGCATGCGTGAGGCTCACCCCTGCAGAAACGCCACTAGAAAACAAAATGGAAATGCGGTGCCTTGCAAAAGAATTACAACCTATTTCGTCACATTGTTCCAGCAATCTTAAATGTATTTTAAAGAGATTGGAGTGTTACATTATTGAGCACATTAGGAAAAAAAAGGATCTGGTCAACATTAAGTGAATGTTTAAAGAAAGCTGCTTTTAGAGCCATGATGAGGGGAGGAAAGGTCATCCTGGACAAAAAGCCTAAACTAATCTAAGAGATGAGTCTGTGAAGCATGGCGGTGGCAGTATCATGTTGTGGCAAAGCTTTTCTTTCGAAATAATCTAAAAAAAATATATAAAAAAAAATACATTTCACATTTCAAAATGTGTCCATTTTTAAAGGGGCAAACTATTGTGTGAACGTCTGTATTGAGGTAACTCCTAAAATCAGTAAAACATTCATGTCTGTCTGCCATTTCTTTTTCCTTTCAATCATCAGACTAGTTTTAAAGAATTTAATTGGAGGAGGCAATTGTTGAGCTATGCTGGACTATATCAACTTGTGCCAAATGGAGTAAATAATATTCTACAGCAGTGAAAGATGGAAAAAAATCTATTATTTATGTGGGCCGTATGTTTGTATGATTGGTGTCTGTGATGACCTTATGCTGAGCACATGGCAGCTTTGGCCTATAGGCAGCTGCTGCAGCATGGGGCTCTGGGCTTCATTATATGGCCCTAATGACCTGCTGAAGGCTCAGAGCTGACAAACATGCATAGATATGAACAGCAACGTCGTCAAACACTTGACAACAGGACAACCAATTAAAGGGGGACTGCTGTTTTTTTTTGTTGATGGCTGTGAAAATATGGATAATAAATCCTCTTTGTTTCCTCTGCACTAAAGTCTATTGCTTTTTCCTCTGGTAATACCCGTTTTAATTATTAATACTCACATTATTAGGTTTTCACTAGTTAGAGGCCTTTCATCAGAGCTTCATTGCACCCTTAAGAGAGATTTGAACTCCAGTTTTTCTCTGTGTTGCTTTGCTGTGTGTGAAGAAAGCTAAACTTGTTTTAGAGAAGTTGGAATGGGAAAATAAAATAAAGATATGGACATATTATTAGCATCAAGGTACAACAAGGCATATCATTTCTTTAAGACATGAAAATTCTTTTCACTTCAGTGTTTAAAGCCTATTTTGCAAAATAAGAGCGTGCGTATCCTGGACCATGGCGCAATTCAGCCCCTCCCCCACCCGTTGCTGTTCACAGCTGGTCTAAATAGCTAATACAAAGACCCAACACTTAAACTTCACTTACAAGAAAAACAAATTTGGCTGTTTGTGTCAAACTGTATTTATCCATGTTACATGGAACTTAATAAATGGATTCATTAAGTTTTTTTTTCTTCTTAGCATAATAATGCTATAAAAATGTTGGTACTTTTACTCAGGGTTATTCTGCTATATTTTCTCCCAAATTTCTTGCCATAAATTTCTTTATAATCCATGTGAAATATAACCCAGGTGAAAAGTCTCGGTGAAACCGGGATTATTTCCTCCACTACTTTTTTCAGTTGCGTGTTTGGAAAGTCTTTGGGGGTAAATTGTACAAAAGCTTCATTCATAGAGTTCAAGTAGGGGTCAATTTAATTAGACTGTCTCACGTTTATTCCAAAAACTAACTTATAATGTGTAAAAGTCCATTTCTAAGACATTCTTTAATTGTCTTAGTAGTTTTTGAGAATAAATGTATTGCTATTGAATTAAATGTTTTTAATAGAGGTGTCTCAGTACAACTTCTATCATTTCCAATACGACACCGGTATGGCAGCTTTTGAGAATTTATACCGATATTGACCCGACACAATATTAGCACAAATCACACCACCTTTTATTACTTATTTTATACTGTAGAATGTTAGAAAAGGCCTAATCAGCAATATTGCTAAAACGGGGAACAAAAGTAAACAAAAAAGTTGTCAAATAAAATCTGACACTTGTAAAATTAACCAGTGACAGAAAGTATTTCTATCAGCATGAAAATATCTGAGATTTTAGATGCCTGCCAATAAACTCCGATCCGATCGGGCCATCCTTAGTTTTTAAAAGCTTCCATCTTTGAATTCTTGATGTTTTAGTTAATAAAAGCTTGTTTTAAAAAAACTCTGACAGATTGATTTAGAAGAGTTTGTTCAAATTTGTTTGGACATGTGTAATCCAGTGGATCGTCAGCCCGTGAGGATGAAAATGGCCTTAATCATCAACTAGAACCTGCAGTTTGTATAAAGAGAGACTATTGGTTCCTCAGACCCTCAGGGTCAGAGCAGCATTTAGGGTACAGATCCACAGCATAAGAGGTTTGGGCTGGTTGGGTAAAAGCTTTGAAAAGGGGTTATTTTTTTTTTTTGTATTAGGGACCCTTTGCGCAGGGTGTGTGTGTTTGGGGGGGGGTTAGGTGGGATGGGTTTGCCTCCTACAACATGGCATGCTCCTTAAGCCATCAGGCATGGGGAGGTACGCCTAATTGAACATGATAAAGTGTAAAGTTAATTACCCCTCATGCCTGTCACTGATACCCCCCCTTTAAAGGGGATGGGCTGCCCTCAGGCCCAGCTGTTTGTGTGTACGTGCATGGAGTGGTCTGTGCAAATGTGAAAGAGGAGGGGGGTGAGACAAAAGGCGAGGGTTCCCACGGGGGTTGTGCAATGGATGATGGCAACAATCGCCTTTTAAAGATAGCTGGGTCCCTCGGTGCACCGCTACTTAACACGTCTGTCTCGTCACGAGTCCCACATGTGCACAGTACAAAGGAGGAATCAAAACAAAAAAAAAATGTGTTTCAGGTTTTAAACCTTTCTTTATTGTTTTTCTTTGAGGAAATGTTTTTTTTTGTTTGTTGTTTTTGTTTTTATTTGCCTCCATCCCTTTGAATCCTAAGGTTCTAATGCATTATTAAACTGTTAAAAAGTTTAAAATGAGTCCCTATTATTTTTCCCATCTGGATTAATATTGTAATTAAAACATACCAGAAAATGTTTGTATTTTTTATTAGAGGTAAATATATAAAACTTATATTTGCTAATTTTTACATAAACACATATTCTAACTTGCATTGATCTACACCTTCCATCAGTATGTTGATTTTATATTTATCATTCTAAACCCACTGAGTTGCCGTAGTTTTAGTGGTAAAGTTTAGATTTATTTCTGTTTCTGTTTTACATTTGGAAAAACTAGTCCCTAAAAGTGAATATTTTATAATGATTTAACCATTTTAGACCATGAACTGTTTGCAAAAAATGTTGCATTTGTTTCTTTATTTATTGTCTTATTGTTTGTCAGTTTTGAAAATGAACATAGAAATGTTGACATTTGAAACATGGCTCCTTATTAAGTTCTCACATAGATATTTTTTTGATTTTTTTCAGGAATTTTAGATATTTATAACTTCATCTATTTTGCAGAAGCAAGAATCTCGATGCATTCGATCAAAAACTAAGGATTTAGAGTGGAAATGTATGAAAGCTCTACATGAAGCAATCTGTGTGGGATTTTTTTTTGTCTCTAATCATCATTTCTATTGTTTGCCTTATTTTTTCAAAATATTTAAGTCTGCTGGTGTTTTTTGATCAGGTGTTGGAGCTGCCAGCATGGCCAAACTGACCTTCATGGTTGGTGGACTGGAGGAGGAATTCAAGGCTGCAGAGGAACTATTCACCTGCATGGGTGCTAATGTCATCTACTGTGGACAAGTCGGCTCCGGACAGGTAAAGTCATTTGCTCATTAATCTCAACACATAGAGGAACATGTATGGAAAAATATCGAAAAAAAATGCTTTCTTAATGATTCAAGTATCCAGATTTTGACTTTTTCTGCACTTTGAAATATCCTCACATTTCTTACTTGAATATAGTTTTAAAAAAAGGCAAACTTCTTGATGTTTGATATTTTCTTCAGAAGTTTTTTTCTGTTTCCCAACACCGCAGGCGGCGAAGCTCTGCAACAATATGCTGCTGGCAATCGGGATGATTGGGACTGCAGAAACCATGAACCTTGGAATCAGGTAGCTGAAGTAAATGCTATGCTAACCCGCTAGCATCAATGTAACATATAATTCTCTTTATGGAGAAAGGATTTATAGAGATCGGAACTCAGGGACACATTTGTGAGGACCTGGTATTGACTAATATGTGTTTCTCACAATCTGTAACCTGGATTAGAAATACCAGAGATCTTCTATAGTAAAACTGAAATATGGTGACAAGTACATGCTGCTAGCTAGTACCCAAAAAATGCTAACCCACGGGAATCTTCCTCGACTATGATGTGCGAATAATCAAAGCTAATTTAGAAAAGTAGGTTTTAAAATGTGTCTCCATGTGTTAGTGTAGTTTATGGAAGTGCATGGGGGTCAACCCCTCCCCAAGTCAGAGAAGCCTGCCCCTGTTAGAGCAAGACGGATGAGGGGGTGGATCCGCAGTCTGATATACATCTGCTGATGGAGCTTTAGCTTGGATCCCACCACACACCTCCCACTGAACCGCACCTAGAAATCCCATTAGGAGTCAAGTCTCATCCTGATAGTGACCCTTACACCATTTGCTAAAGCATGATGGGATATGAAGTCTTCAGAACGAAAACCTCATATCCGTATTCTGGTTAAATTTGAAGTTTCAGATTGTAGTCTATTAAGAACCAATTTGTTGAAAGAAAACTTCTTCTTTTGACAGATTTTCTTTAAACAAATGTCACTATATATAATAAGCTGTTGCATCTGCTTACTGTTGTGTTTTTATGTATTTTTATGGTTTAGCATTGTAAAAATGTGTGAGCATCCAGTTTTGCACATGTGAGTGTAAACGAGCTGCTCTTTACACAGTGCAGATGTGTTAGTGCGTCTGATTTATCTGCGCTCAGACAGAGGAGGAAAATTGGCATGAGCAGCCCTCACATAAATCCCTTCTCCAGGCTTCTGAAATATGGAGGCATTAAGCGAACAACACAGATTTACACATTGCCACACAGTCTTGGAAACATGCACACTCACATAGATGCTGATTTATATCTGAACACATTTTCTACTAGTACAGAGCTCCAGTGTGTTACTGTGAATAAAAGATTTCTTTGCTCCACCCCATCACTTTGAATGTGAATAATATTTATATTGATGAAAGAGGGACTCCTATGAAAGCTTTGTCATATCAGGCTGCATACATTGTGTTTGTGCGTCTTGCTTTATGCCTCACACTCTTCTTACTCCACCTTCTGAGACTTTATTAGGGGGGGTTGACAAAGTCTGTCATCATTTAGAGAACTCACACTATGTAAATCTCCCAAGCTGCATTTCAGCCGCGTCTTCACAGCGAAGAAGCTTTCATAGACAAGTGTGTTCAGAGACGCACCAATGCAGTCCGACACGAAGGAGAATGAGCCCTCATAGCTAATTTACAGGACAACGATAATAACATTATATCATGCTGAACTCAGACCTGACAGAGCAGCCATTTCTTAATATGTGTTTGTGTGTTTGTTCTTAGCTTCTCCAGCTAAAACATAAGCACACTAACACACACTGTTTTTTGTTTTTTTTTGTTGTTTTTTTTTTTTTTATGGAGTTAATTTGTTGATCTCGGATGGAAGCTCTGCCCGTCTCCAGCAGAGCGTAATGTGCTCAGGGTGTAAGGAATGGCGGCATGTGGCAATTATGAATACACACAGCCACACATTTTTATTTTGATTACATCTGCCTTATCTTTTTCATCCGTATTAGATTTACCCACAATAAAGCAAAAAAAAATTATTATTGTTGCGTTTATTTCTAGATGTCCATTTTCAGCCAGGCAGTCATAAAAAGAGGGAAAATCTAGAGCCCTTTAAATGTCTTCATACCCCCCTTCAACCTTTTCATATTTTGCCCCTCGGCGTCACAGACGTGTTTTGTTTTATGACTTCATGAAGGATTGTCAAACCCCTCCTCACAAGGGGTTCCCCTACCCGAGTTATGGATCGCTGCAGCTCCTCCAAAGTTACCACCAGCCTCTTGAAGACTCATCTGACTAAGGATACTGTTGTTTTTTGTTCAAACCTTGAGATAAACCTTTAGATACTCTAAACCTCTCTATATCTTCATCCCTGACCTGTCTACTGTTTGTTTGCTCGCTATATTTACACTAAGATGAAACTCTAAACTGATTATTTTTTTAATCACTCTCGTTTTTTTTATTTTGAAAAGTAATGGAACCTAAATGCAGTTCTTCATCCGTTTCCTACCAGATTGCAGTTTTGCTCTACGTTCTGTGGCTCTGTCACATACAACGCTAATAAAATAAATAAATCATGCAACAATATGATTAAGTATTTATATCATATGAAAATGTCACTTTCTTTGTAGATTTTAAAAGTTATACTTATCCTATAAAAAGGGGTAAAATATTTTACAAGTAACTATTTTGCTGACAGATTTAGTAATAAAGAGAAAAAATGGACTGTTTCTATTACAGGTGTTAAAGGGTTAAAAGCTGTCAGACAGAATATGTGAATATTTGTCATGATTCTGTAAGAAGCTACGAATGATCATCTATATATTAAGCAACAGTAATCTATTTATTTTTTTAGGTTTTCTTTCTTTATATCCTCTGCTAAGGCCTGTCTGATGCTTGTAATGCTTTTCTGTCTTTACCATAGACACATGTGAGAAATCTTTGATGTAAAATACTCACTTTGTGAATTTTTTAAATCAAAGCATAAACATTTCTGTTTATGCACAGCTTGTACACAGCTTTCCTCCAGTCAGCTACGGAGAGATGGTGAGCATATGTTACGATAAAGATTAAACATCAGCAATAAACAAGCTTATTGTCTCTATAAGTGGGATAGTAAATGTCTGTCTGTGTGTTTGTGCTCGTTAGCTCTTTAATGAAATAATAAATGGGGAACGGGACGGGCTTCCTCTTGTTTGGAACCAATTGAGGACGAGAAGCTAATAATGATGAAACAGACACTTAATATCACTGCTGCAAATGAACCCCACCTGCCAGCGCTCTCAGCACATAAACAGCATAAACACCCTCCCCTCTTATTTCCATCCGTAGCTCAATCTCCTTTTTTAATCTGCAGCATCATTACAAGGCAATGCGTCCGCGTCTCTTTATCCCTGTCGATCTTGTTAAAGCGTGACATGTCCTCTTCTCCACGCAAATTACCACAGTGGAAGAGCAACACCACCGAATCAGCTTATAACCACAGCTGAGTGGGTGTTTGTGTGTGTGAAGGGAAAGGAAGCGAACAAGAGATGGAACATCATTGATTTATCGTTAACAGAGGACAACAGCTCCCCGTCAGCTTCTCTGGTCGCTGTAACAAACGATCCGTGGGCTCGGACCCGCTTTATTGTAGCTCAGGCAGTAACCTTTTCAGCTGCTGACCCAGAACGTCGGGAGGGGCTGTCTGCTTCTGTGTGTGTGTGTGTGTGTAAGCGGAGAGCTAAACAGAGGGGGGAGACTTCGATGTCAAACATATGTCCCCGAGAGTCCGTAGACAGGGAGGTGTCAACGGGGATGGTGGGGGGGAAGAGAAGAGAAGAAGCAGGACGGCGAGGCATCCTTTTAGGCCTGCAGTAAAAAGGCTGAGTGAGATTACGTTTTACATCACAGTCACTGATGCCACATTTCCAAAACTAGTGGTTAATAAAAATAAAAATTAGAGTCTGCGAGAACACATAAGCAACGACGAGAAGGAGAGAGACACAAAGAAACTAAATCCAGTCCCTTTTCTTAATTAGTTACTAGACAGATAATAAAACTGTGGTAATGGCAGAATGAAAGCCAGGTGGAAAAAGGGAGGGAGGGCTGCTGGCTTTAAGGACCTATGATGGTTTAATCGTCATATTGAGAGCAGAATGGAGTTACAGGCCTGTAAGTAACAATAAAATGAAGCAGCAAGGACTTGATGTGGCCGACTTTACAGTGGCCTTTAAATCAGTAATTTACAAAAGCTGCACTCCGCTGGCACACTGAATGCCCAAAACAGGCGCTACGGTTACACCCTCACTGCTGTAATGCTTGGCACTTTTTCACATTGCTCTGTGCTTTCTTTTCCTATGTTTGGTCCTTTTCTTTGTGTCAGCTTTTTTGACACTCATTATCATAGCCCAGAGATTGATCCTGATGCTCGCTAAAGTTCTGCATAGTGGGCAGCAGAGCGAACGGTTTGTGGCGATGTGACGGCAAGGTTTACGGCTCCCCTGTGCTGCTTTACTTCTCCTCCTCCACTTTCTTAGAAAAAAACGAGATAATGAAAGATAGTTCTGGTGTTGGACATCAATACTGCATTAGCCAGCATTACAAAAGCTTCAGCTATTAACACTGAGGAATTGTCAGAGCCTGGCTTCAGGTTCAGCTGGGGTCACTGAGATCATCAGAAGACCAATTTCTACTCTTTTTGTCTCATAGCTTTAAAAAACCTCTTTTATTTTGAAGCATTTTTCATTTGCTGATTTCTCTTTGTATGTTTCTATACTCATTTATGTCATCTGTTCTGTTGATATGTGTCTGTGTAGCACCTGATCACCAAAGCATGTGTGAAATGATACAAGGCAAAAAAGCTTTTTTGATGTCAGATCTTTGAAAGTTATTGTTTTGGTTTTTTTTAAAGTTTAAGGTCAATAATTAGTACCAGACTTCATGTCTAATGTATTTTTTTTTTTCAATTTAGCTTTAGCTTTTAATAAGTAATCTTGACTCTCTGAAATCAGAACCGATTAATAACAAACAGCCTCTTGATTTATTATTACTATGTATTATCGTGGGAACAATAAAAAACATAGTAAGATTTGTTTTCAGTTTTGTTTTTCCTTTACTTTTTACTTTACAATGAACAAAAAGCTTTATTCATTAACATTATCTTAAAAAACTGTTTATCCAGTCCTTTTATTGTGGTTGTTTATTCCTGAGCCACTTTCTGATAATGGCCTTTTCACTAAAGTGTATTTTAAGTTCTTGTCTCCATTGGGAAGGACATACTACATTACCATGATACAAAGTTGTTAAGGGGAAGACAGCCGAGAAGACATTTTGTCCATTGTTGAAGAATTCCCATCCAGTACTACGATAGACATGGGAATGGTTAGCTCCTTCAGGGCCACGTCCCCATCAGTCAGATCCAGCTCTTTGAT